>CM023458.1:60916736-61059999 GCA_013339765.2 Haemaphysalis longicornis | reverse complement strand
GTTCCACTGCTCCAAACCCGGGGTGTCTCGATGCGAACGCTGCCGTACGGCGAAGCGCGCGTTAATCGAGGCACCCTACTTCAACGTTTATAGAACCGCGTTTCCCTACTCCACGTGCGTTGCAAGCAGAACGTGGAACTATCTAGTGGAACCTTCGTAACTTTTTCCGGTATTTCTTAAAATGCCGCCAGAAGCTACAGTGGCGCTGGTGACAGCAGGCGACGGCGGAGTAATTCCTTTTTCTGCAGTTGATGAAGTATTTAATTTCGCAAAAGTAAAGCATGTTTGAATTTTTATAAAGGAACACTGCAAATATCACTTCTGTATTGATTTGTTGTCTCATATTTACGTAATGTCTTGTTCTTCCTCAACAATGTTGACAAGTATGAACATTACACCGGCCAAGACGGTAGATTTAGCTGTGACTATAAAGATATTGCGCAGGCATTGTTTTGCTTGGCCGGGTGGCTGAATCGAGTCACAGACAGAATGACGGACAGACACACAGACATACAGACAGACCAAATTTCTGGGTTTAAGTAGCCCAAGAAAGACTATCGTCTTTAAAAACTCCCATCTCCCCTCGGGGGAAACCCCCTGTGTAGATGCGACGCATAGGCGGAGCGGCGAAGGGACCGCGTTTTATAGCGCGCATAACGTTGAGGGGACTGCGTAAGCCGGTCCCAGTCGATGACGACGTTGATTGATTGATCGTGGGGGTTTAACGCGCCGACGCAACGAGGCGATGAGGCGCGCCGTAGTGGAGGGCTCCGGATTAATTTTGACCCCTTTGGGAATCTTTATCGTGCCCCCGAAATCTCATACACACGGTCGTTTTTGCTTTTCGCCTCCATCAGAAAAGCGGCCGCCGCGGCCGGGAATCGAACACCGTGACCTCGTGTCAGCAGCGCAACGCCTTAGCCACTGAGCCACCGCGGTGGGTCAAATGACGACGTTGGCGTACTTGTAAAGCGGCGTGGACTCTAGGTGTTTGAGCCAAGCGTGGATGTTGCTTCGCCGGAGAACGGCACACCGGTTATATGCGCAGCGCGCCGAAGGAGAGGAAGCCGCGGAAGGGGAGAGTACTGCACATGCGCCGGCCCCCCGCGCGTCTGCCGCGGCTATGACGCAACACAATCCAACACAATCCACTTTAATTCAATCCAATCCCATCCAAAACCCATCCAATCCAATCCAATCCAAGCCAATCCAATCCAATCCCAAACCAATCCAATCCAACGAACCCAATCCCAATGCCCCCTCGCAGAGAGTGTCGCTTCGGAGAGGAGAGGAGAGGGGGTGAGGGCGGAGAGCGCAGCTGGCGGCGAGGAGAAAGCGGAGGGGGGGACAACCCCGACGACGACGACGCCGGAGGGACAAGGCGAGTGAATAAAGCTCTGCATCTAAAAAAAATTGGGCCCATCTCCCCGCGAGGGCGACTCGAGTAAATGCGTCGCACGGGGGGGGGGTGTATTGCGTCAACGTTTAGTGTTTGGGGAGTTCGTGGTAGTGAATGCGTTGTATCAGCAGCTTCTTGACGTAGTTTGAATGAGTCAAGTATATAAGGCGCGTTCGTAGCCTCCCATTCTGAGTCGGCCTTGTGGCGCAGTGGGTAGAGCACCATGTACATTGCGTTCCGCCCGTAGGGTCGAGGGATCGAAACCGGGCGCCGGAGGATTTTTTTTATATAGTGTAGGGGGAGAGGTGCGGACAACGACGGTGCGGACTACGACTACGGACGTCAACGCGGGTGATATCGTGAGTTACTGAATGCTCTGCATTTAAAAAAGAAGCCGCCCTATCCGTACGCTGGTGCTGCTTCTGTCGTTTCCTCGCAATATCTCGAGACTCTTGAACCGAACTGCTAACGCGTTCACGGGGGAATTCTAATTGGGGTTTGCGGCACGCTGCAATTTGGGTGTGGCATTAATTAGTACTCATAATTATTCTTCCACGGCTTTCTAAGATGGCCACGGGTATCCTCAATCGCAACGCACATTATGTCACTATCGACCAGTGAGGGAAAAGGTGGATGCCGTTCCACTCAACGTCAAAGCTGTCGGGAGTGCGGAGCAGTGATTCGTCATTGTTTCTCTCGTGATATTCTTGTGAGTACCTTTTGTTTATGTTCTGTTTATTTGTGTCTACTTTTGTTTTCCTGTGGTTGCCTTTTTTCCTGTGTGTTTTGCTTTTATTTTCGTGTGTGTTGCTTTTACTTTTCTGTGTTTTGCTTTTGTTTGTTTGTTCTTTTTGTGATCGATTCGCTTTCCTTCGCTGTTGCTGAGCCTCGACGGTTGCCTGACGAAGCTGGGGATGTTCCTCTCTTCTTTGACGCTTTACTTCTGCTTCCCGTTGTCGCACAGGCGGATAGGCCCTCCGGTTTCGGTGTCTTTCGCGAGCAGGCGCCCGCTGTCGCTCACCCGCCACAACTGTTCTGCGTCTATGGCGGAACAGACTGGCTCTTTGCTCGCAGGGTCTATTCCGAGAGGCTGTGGCGCCCTCTCTTGACTAGTTTCGTCATCAGCCTGGGTGCGTGACGGCCAACGACATTAGACGGACGACATCCCGGGCCGCTAAAGTGCTCTCCACTTAAAATAAGTAGGCAACGACGGTGGGCGAAATCACTGCCTATCTGTGATTGCAACAACCTCCCCGCAGTTAACGGGCAGCCATCTCTTTAGCGTGACCGACTTCCTACGCTGTCAATCTTCGGATGAGGAGACGTGCCTCCTGCGCTGCATGCAGCTTGAGAAACGGAAAGCCACTTTCTTTTCTCGCACAGCCACGTTCGTCTCATGATCGGCAAGCGAGAAGTCTTGAGTTTTCTCGCACGCATATAGGCAATGACGTTTCAAGGAATCCTAATCTCTTTAGATAGTAAGCAGTACAAGTGTGTCAAGTCATGTCGTGCTCTTTCTTGCTCTGGTGTTGATCTATTTCTTGTCTATTTCTTTTATTTGGTTGGTGTTCTTCCCTTTATCTGCACCGCTTAGTTTGTATTTTGATTCAGAGGTTACCTTAACGATTTCTCGGGGAATTTTGTTTCTGTCCCAAATTCTGCTGGCAGCATTTATTTGTAACTAATTTTCAAAGTGTTCTTTTTTGTTTAACCTCTCACTGTGCCCCTAATGCCCAAACATTCACCACTCATCACTGTAGTCCTTCCCATATGGCGTAGCAAGCTCTGTCGCTAGCAGGGCTGACTTCACCAGTTCTAATTAAAGAGCTGTCTCTCTCCCTCTAAATTAGAGCCTTTTCAGAGTTTTTAGAACCGTTTTGCTTTATTATCAGGTCGATGCACACTTAGGGAAGAGAGGGGTCATGTCGCGACATTTCGTTTACAAGTGAGTCCAGAACGGCCACTCCCTGTTACAGCATGTTGCGTCCGCACAGCCGTGGATGGCTGCCGACGATTTATTACAACCAAGAGGTAGGAACATTGGCAGTAGTTCGGGCGTTGGAGACAGCACTGGCCAGCGTTCGACGCGTGAGGCGCGCTCGTGCCACAGAACCCAGTGCCTCTCTCGCGCGCACATCATCGTTGTCGTCTTCTGGCGACATATCAATTCTTCCCCCCTTAGAGAAACAGTAAACAAAGTCTCCATAGCGGTCTGGAGGCCGCCTAGCCTCGGTGGTCGCAGTTGCCGGGTGGTCCCTGCTTGAGACTTTGAGGTCGATGGTTGGGAGGAAACATCTGGAGTATCCAGCGAGTCCGGTAACAGTGGAACAGCAGAACTCGACGGCATTCTTGTGCTTGTGTCAGCGAAATCGTCTGCTGTGCTCCAGTCCGTGGGCGTCCTGCTCTGGCTCGCTTTCCTGATGTGGTTGAGATGACGGCGAACCTTTCCAAGGGGCTTTTTACCACCAGGATCGTGGTCCGACGCGGCGCAGAATTTCGCCTTCAATCCAATCTGGCTTTTAAGAACTGTCGTATGAGCACCCTTTCCCCTTCTTCGAAACGACGTGATTGTTTCAGCGTCGGCTGGTGATCAGAGGTCTGCGTTTCCTTCTCTGGCTTGAGCAGATCGAGGGGACATAAAAGTTCGCGGCCAAACATCGCTCTCGCCGGTGTCATTCCTGTGGCTGTGTGCACCGTCGTGTGCTGCCGATACAGGAACCTTGCAAGTCTGCACTGTATGGAGTGTGTTTATCCATTAAGAGGGCTCTCTTCAGTTCTGCCACGTATCGTTCTGCTTGCCCGTTTGTTGCAGGGTGATACGCTGGTGACGTCATAGCTTGTATGCCATTTGATGCGTAGAACTGCTTTATCTCGCTTGAAATAAAGGCTCTTCCGTTGTCCGAAACGACTTTCCGTGGAATGCCGAATGTAGCGAAGAGGCTCCGGAGTACGTCACTGACAACCGCGGATGTTGTCTGGGTGACGTGACGGACTTCTACCCACTTGGTGTACGCGTCCACAACAACCAAGTAGGTGCGCCCGAGTAGTGGTCCCGCGAAGTCAACATGCAGGGTGTGCCATGGTGTCTGGGGACGGTCCCATGTGGGAATCGGAGCTTTTGTTGGGCTCTTCTGCTTGATTGGCATTCAGAGCACTGTCTCACAGTACTTCAATCATCTTGTCGATTCCGGGCCACCATACGAAACTCCTTGCCACACTTCTTCATGGCTACCATGCCTCGATGACCAGCATGCAGAAGTGCCAGAACGTGAGACCGTGCAGAGCTTGGTATGACACCCGTGATCCGAGTGTGAGACACTCGCGATGAGATGCCAGTGGGTCGCTCTTCTCCGGTATGGAGCGAACTCATCTCCAAGGAGTCTTTCCACTGTGCCATCCTGCACTGATTTGAACAGCCTTCGCAGGATGTTGTCTTGCTGCGTTAGACGGGCTATCTCTGTAGCAGTTAACGGAGGTCGCGACAACGCTTCGAACAGCAGCACGTCGCCTGCCATCGATGCATTCTGGCAGTGGTAGTCGGCTCAACGCGTCTGCGTTCTGGTGGTTCTTGCCATGCCTGTACACAATATCGTAGTCATATGCCGATAACTTGATGCACCATCTGGTCATGGCGTGGTGAGAGGACTTGAGCCGTGGGTTTCCCTGGTCCCAGTATGCCGAGCAGCGGTTGGTGATCCGTAATGAAAGTTACCTTCCTTCCTGCAATACATTTGTGGAACTTGTGAGCTGCAATCACTACAGCGAGGCCTTCTCTGTCCAGCTGAGCATAATTTCGTTCTGCCGGCCCTAGCGTCCTAGATGCAAAAGCGATTTGGGGCCTCTCTATTCTGGTCATCACGTTGAGCCAGAACAGCTCCTATGCCGTATGGCGAAGCGTCGCATGAGACAAGAAGCTCCTTCTGTTCGTCGTAGTGTGCCAGTACGGTGTGCTTGAGAAGCAATTTTTTTAGTTGATCAAATGCTTCTTGGTGCTGAGTCTCCCATCTCCACGTAGCGTCCTTTTGAAGGAGCTGGTAGAGACAGCTGGCAACCGTTGCTCGGTTCTTCAAGAATCTGTCGTAGAACGTGAGCATCCCGAGAAATGACTGAAGCGCTTGCTTGCAGTCTGGCGCTGGCGCCTCAGTGATGGCTCGAACTTTGTCTGCGCTGGTGTGAACGCCATTTTCGTCGATTCGGTGTCCCAGAAAAGAAACTTGCCTCACAGCAAAACAGCACTTCTTTTTGCCGAGGCGAAGATTGTACTTGCGCAGCCTCTTGAGAACTTCTTCCAGCCCGTCGGCATGTTCCTCGGCGTCCTTTCCACTGATGATGACATCATCTAAGTACGCACAAACGCCTGGGATGCCAGACAGCATAGTCTCCATGAAGCGTTGAAAAATGGCTGGTGTGCTAAGATTTTCCCAAAAAGGGAACCGTTTCACTTTGTAAAGCCCTTTAGGCGTGTTTAGGGTCAACAGCTCGGCTGTCTCTGGCGTTACGTGAGTTGCTGGTAAGCCTGTGTAAATCCAGCGTGCTGAAAACCTGCCTAATTGATATGTCGCCAGAAGACGACAACGATGATGTGCGCGCGAGAGAGGCACTGGGTTCTGTGGCACGAGCGCGCCTCACGCGTCGAACGCTGGCCAGTGCTGTCTCCAAGGGCCCCAACTACTGCCAATGTTCCTACCTCTTGGGTTTAATAAATCGTCGGCAACCATCCACGGCTGTGCGGACGCAACAATTTGGCGACGAGGAAGACTGCGGACTCACCGGCACTTCACCGGCAGGTCACCGACGTCAAGAAACGGAACGACATGGCGACGTGCGACTTCGGTCGGCTACCCGAATTCAGCGGCAGCTCCGGCTCCTGGAGATCCTGGTATGTAAGGCTACAATTCTTCTTCGAAGCTAACGACATCAGGGATGCTTCCAAGAAACACGCTCACCTGCGAACGCTGTGCGGGGAACAGACATACGACATCGTCTGCGCCCTCGTTCAACCCAAGCAACCCAGCGAAGTGGACTACGATAACATCGTTGAGGTGCTCAAGACTCACTTTGATCCGCAACCTTCTGAAGTCTTCTGCAGGGCACGCTTTCCAGGGGACCAAAGGCAGACGAAACGGTCAGTGATTACGTGGCAGCGCTCAAAAAAATAGCAGCGGATTGTAATTTTGGCACCAGCACAGATATGGCTGCGAATCCGTCTATGCTACCACTGGACGTAATGTTGCGAGATCGTTTTGTCTGTGGTCTTCGGAATGAGCAGGTTTCCCAAAAACGGCTATTTGCAGAAAAGGACTTGACGTTTAAGAAAGCTTTTGACTTCGCATTGAGAGCTGAAAACGCCGTTGAAGACCAGAAAAACGTGAAGGCGGAATGGAGAGAGATCCACAAAGCCAGTACAAGTACCTGCAATACGGGAAGGACAGGCCGCTCCAGCAGCTACGCCGAGAAGAAGAACCAACGTTGTTGGCGTTGTGACGCACAACATAGTCCGGACACTTGCAAGTTCCAGACAGCTTCCTGCAACTACTGCAAGAAACGCGGACATATCGAAAAGCATGTATCAAAAAGCGGAAAGAGGTAGGAACATTTGGCAGTAGTTCGGGCGTTGGAGACAGCACTGGCCAGCGTTCGACGCGTGAGGCGCGCTCGTGCCACAGAACCCAGTGCCTCTCTCGCGCGCACATCATCGTTGTCGTCTTCTGGCGAAAATCACAGCAAACGCCGTCTGATGGTTACCTTTGAAAACAGCCGCGATTTTCTTCATACCCCGCTAAAATATTTTGCTGTTTCACCTATGTGGCTTAGCGGGAAATGTCGGGGCTTTTAACGCTTGCTGCCTGTTTTTGAACCCCAGCATTTTTACGTGTTTTTTTTTATTTTTATTTTCGGCATTTTATCACTGGGAAATTTTTTTCTATATACACATCAGTTCTACGCATTGTTTTCGAAAATAAGGGTGGTTTACTATCTGTTAGGTCGGTTTGTGCGTCGAAGGGAGCCCATCACCACATTTAATTAAACTTCCGCATCGCACCGGAAGTGCACATTCTACACTGACTTGTGAAAGGAATGTTGTGGCAAGTCATAAACCAGGCCTTGGGAATCGTTCGTTTAGGCCTTCTTGGCAGCGCATGGCCCCACCCGTATCCCTTATCCTGTGTTTCAAGAAGGTCGCCCGCTTGATATTTTTATACTTATTCCGCACCCGGCATTCTCGTTGGATAGTGAAAATGCGTAACCCGTTCTTCGGTAACCTAGATTGTTCAAGCTTAGTCGACAGTGTTCTCGACACAATGGAACATTTCTGGAGAAGACTGCGCTCCACCGCGTAGCACCACGCATTTCGATTCGCCGACGTTCGTCTGTGCACGTCACTTCATTGGCCGGTTCTTCGACGTTTGTTCATTGCTTCTAATTTATTTCGGAGCACACTTTTGCTCCAACACACTTTAGTTGCTATAAAAGACCACCGCGTCATTCTTTACTACTGGGTAATACTACAGTTTTTTGCAATGATAATGCTTTTAAATTCAGCCACAATGAGAATCACAACAAGCAATCGAGCAAACTTTCCTGAAACGCTCTATGCTAGCCATAAATGCTCCTATCTCCTCCCCCCCTCGCACCATCCCTTACCTCCCCGAACAACTGATACTTCGGCACTCCCGTAGCAGTGCACCATTGACAATTCGTTCCCAGTGCACTGTGCCACTTTAACAGTGTGCGTTAACGTCGCAGATAATTCCTCCCAGCCTCCCACTGCAGCTCGTCCTTGTTTCGTAATCATGGAAACGGACTTGGTTAAGCAGTCAGATGTGCAAAAGGACGAGCAGAAAGGGTGGCCCCAACGCCCCTTTCAGGCGCCACAGAAAGACAGACCCCCGCAGATGCAACGCTGCATGTCCTCATTGGCTACCCTCGTCGTTCGCTTTCTCCTCGCGCCATCTTCATTATCACAATCTTTTCCTCTTCATTTGCCTCTTCGTTCGCTCTTTTCGTCCTCCGCGCTGCCCGTAGATCACTCGATCGCTTGCGTTTAAAACCACTCACCGCAGGAACGGACGCTTAAAAGCTGAGGTCTGAAAAAAATTTACGATCCCTTTCTAAAGACAGTTGAGAGAAGCTCAAAGGCCTTCCTGCATCAAAACTATTTCGGAATGCCGTCCAACCTTCCCTGAAAGAGCGTCCAATAGTTTGTCAAACCAGCGAAGACCGAAATTCCAAAAGAAGAGCCAACCCATGTGACCATTTTTCGCCACTAAGTAAACGCATGCATGACGATCTAGATGTACACCGATTCCTGGTTTATCGATAAAAGTGTACTATTGTACTTTTTGTTCAGGGGTGTATCGGTGTATTCTCTCATCCAGAACCTTCCTTTTTTGCGATTTTCAAGTAACCCTTCTGACAGAATGGAACCCCCGGTTTCACGAACCGCCGGGTCCAAGATATCAGCTCTCCGGTCGACCAACCGGTCTAGGGGGAAATGCAGCAATTTTTTTACACATTCAAAGGTCAGAGTCTATAACTACAGAAAGGCGTGATGAGGTCGGGGAAAGACCAGAGGCGCTTTCGTTTCGTTTCGGGATAGGATCTGCAGGCACGCGGTGCATCCTTGGGCGGCGCGAGTTCCCTCGCCTGCCGCGGCTGAGCTGCTACAAAGCTCTGCCCATGGTGTCCGCCCCCTCCGCCAGTTGGAGAACAGGAAACTGGATCTGGTCGGGGAAGTCAACTCCACTACAGATGGCCGCCATCAAGTTGCGGACGTTGTAATTGGAGAACCATGTACAAGTGGTGCCGCAAAATCAGTGGGGTCAAGGTCCATCTTCTCCTCTCACAGAGGGCGCTCTCCCCGTTCCGCGGTGGCTCTGTCGCTGCGAGGCGTGTGCAGCGGCTGGGCTCGACATCGCGTGCTAACGACCCGGCTGCGGAAAGGGTATGCATACACGCCCGTGTGCTAGCAGCTCTCAGTGCACGTTAAAGATCCCACCGGAATTACCGGTCGCAAAATTACTACTCTATAGAGGCCCATGCTCTCTAGAGCGACAATAATCACAAATTAAGCAGAATTCTAGACTGAGGGGCGGCTGGGAACGATGATTCGGCAAAATGTTTTGTTCCAGCGGCGAATAGGTTTTGGCCAGACTGTCTTCACTTTTAGCGGTAAAAATTAACGTTCCGTACAAACGCTGAACCTCATGCTTTACAACTTCATTCATGGCGCAGGGGTCAAAGCCCATCTCCACGACGCCATTCGCCGTTCCAGTATCCAAAAAGACACTAACGAAGCGGAAACAAACTATAAACATACCCCAGCTCCACCTTTGCCTGTTGTCATCCCAGCGTTGACTCGTTGTTCTCTCTAACAGAAGGAGAGGAGAAAATGGAGGCGGAGTCACGCTATCCGTACACTACAATATAGATTCGCCTTTCATACAAAGGGCCAGGCGATAGCGAGGAGAAAACAGAAGACCGAAATGGCGTGGCTATCCAGATCCAAACGAAAAAGGGTGGTGGAATCGAGGTCGATGACTCCCGCCATCCGTTAAAGCATTGACAAATTGCGCCTGAAGGGTCAGCTTCTCAAGCTTGCGTATGTTCTAGTCGGCAGGGCTGCAGAGTGTGACAGGACTGTGGTGTGTGCTCCGCAGTATGCGCGGTAATCAATATGCGACGAATGCGTGCCGCCTCAATATGACGCCTGGACGCGGCGTGTCCGCGGAGCTCCGGATGCAAAACCGAGCATCGTGCCTGATCGATGCTTGTGTTGCGGAGCTTGTTGGATAGGAACGTACTGGTGAGAGAGCGGGCAGAAGTCATCCGCGGTTTTGTTGTGGGCGTGTAAGGAGTTCGATGAGAACGTCAACCGCAAGCTACTCAGGCTGGTTGTTGTCGGTCCTTCGAACTGCGGGGCGGACAAAGTTCCCCTCATGGTATTTCGTTTCGACAAATTATTACCTAAGTATAGAGATAAAGTTCAGGGAGAAAAGAAAAACTCGCTACAAGTGTTACAGAGTGACACGTTGATTGATTGATTGTGGGGTTTAACGCGCCGACGAATGCAGGCGATGAGGCGTGCCGTAGTGGAGGCTACGGATTATTTTGACCACCTGGGGATCTTTTGGCCCCGAAATCTCGTACACACGGGCGTTTTTGCTTTTCGCCTCCTCAAAAAGCGGCCACGCGGCCGGGAATCGAACCCGCGACCTCGTGCTCAGCAGCGCAACGCTAGCCACTGAGCACCCCGGCGGGTACAGGTACACGTATAGGTTTATTGCGGTTCTATGTACAGTACAAATCGCATTGACGTACTCGTACACGAGTACATTTATATGAATTGGCATGAGCTTCTGACGGCACCTGTAATCGCCCCTAACCAATAGCTTTAGGCGAGCACGTGAGAATTGTGGGGAGAGGCCAGAGCGCAGGAGCGTTCGCCTCCAATTTTATGAGAATTTTGATTGGGTATGTGGACGTGTCTGCCCACAGTATTTTCGGTATCACTGTAAACATGCTGACGCCGCCGACAACCCCGATACCTACGACGGATCTTCGCAGAACGGGCCTGTAAGAGAACGGCGGCTTGACTACTGTGCTTTCAAGATTTATCGTGTACGGAATCTGTGGTGACCATTACGTTTGCTCGGGCCTTTCTGTATTCTTCATTTAAGGTAATGGTGGGCGAACGATTTATTCAGACCTTTCTTAATTCTCTATTTTGGGCAGCCTCTTACCAAGGTTCTCAGCCTCAGTGATTGAACTAGGTGGTCTCCTCAATCAAAATTAGCAGGGAATTTTTCATTAGATAAACGGATTAAGGCTGGTTAGATATTTGCATACAGAGTAGGACTAACAACTGCTATCTGTCCTTTTATTGGGCTAGCGGTAGTAGCGTCATTTAGTAAGACCCAGGCGGCGTTGCCTTGGTGAAGCCTCAGGGATAGGGGAGAGGAGGTTGACGTTTAGAAAGGGGTGAAGTGAATTCAATTGGCCATGTAGAAAACCCAATCTAACAGTTTCTGCAGCTACCATCGTATCAATTATAATATTCAGCTGTACGTTTTTTTTTCTTTTTTTTAAATTGGTCGCCATACCATCCTTCGAACGTGAATTTCCGCGAAGCTGTATCATGGCACATTCTGATGGCATTACCTGGTCTACCTATGGAAGTCTCAGCATGAAGTGCATGAGTTTATGCGGTTTGCACTTCATACCAGGGCTTCGAATGACGTCAACCGCCGCCTTCCCCTTTCGAAAGCAGCTGCAAAATGGTCTTTACCGGGAACGCATAGGTGGGTGTTCCCAATGTTCAGAGGGGCTTAACCATCATGCCGTTTCGATGCTTGTTTTGTGATTTTATTTATGCAAGCGAATACTGAGTTCTGTGCTCCACGCCTGATAAGCCCGGTGCATGCACTCGCAGTATAGGGATAAAACTGCTGGTACTGCCTGGGCTTTTCGTTTACCGCACGAATGTTTCCCGCCAAACGAGAGACTAACAGCTTCGCTGTAAAATAGTTTTGAGCAAGAGCTCTACCTTGCTTGTTGCGTGGAAACCGCCCCGCCGTCGGTGAGCCGGGGGAAAAAAACGGCTCTCCGTATTCCCATTGGTTGCGACGGCTTCCATAGCCCGTGCACCAGAAATAGAACCCGAAGAATAGCAGCCCACGCTTCTGCGCAGCCTCTGCGCCTGCGCAAAGCCGTCGAAAGAGCGCAGCGGGCCACGGCTGCCGCAGCTACAGCCGTTCCGCTCTGCCAGTTCACTTGGCGGCATGAATATTACCGGGTAAATAAACTTTTTCTCTCTCTCTCTCTCTCTCTGCAGATTATGTACGAGACAATCGCAACGCAGTGAAGCATAAGACGCAACCATCTGGAGCGAGGCAACGATCATCCACTCCACCGGCATTCTAAATTCAACCACAAACTGTGCGACTAGTAATGCTCTCGCGTTTAAATCGCTTAGGCAGTTCTATAGTTTCTTTTTTTGTCGTGTGTGGGGTGATTGTTTGAGTTCCTGAAACTCGGTTGCGAGCGTTCGCATATTGTGAGCATTTGGAATTGTAGTTTAATTACAATGGTTAAAGGTATTAGGCTGAAATTACGATTAGAGCAATAACTGTGTAAATGCGGTAACAATTATACGACGTGGACATTCCTGCACGCCAATAGGCTCGGACAGAAAAATTCAGTAAACTCAAATGCATTTTTCTACAATTATAGCCGTCTCCTTTTTTCTCTGGTCTGGGCGAAGCGTTAACGTTACAAAAACGAAGGGTTGGAGACTGTGCACTCTCCAAGTGTCTGATTGATTGATTGATTGATTGATTGATTGATTGATTGATTGATTGATTGATTGATTGATTGATTGATTGATTTTGAGTTGATTGATTGATTGATTGATTGATTGATTGATTGTGATGGTGAGTGAGTGAGTGAGTGAGTGAGTGATGAGTGAGTGAGGGGTGAGTGAGTGAGTGAGTGTTTTTAGAATGTAGCCCCTTCGGCACACAGAAAGAACTTACGGAACAAAGAATTTTAACGGCGCCAACTGCTCTACCTCGAAGCGTATGTGCACATTATCGTCATCGCCGCCACCACAATCATTTGTTCATCTGGCGTAGTAAGCCAGGTAGATTAGCTCGACTAACCTCCCCACTTCTTTCAAAATTGTTCTTTCTCTCAAGGGAGAGAAGTATAGTAATATTGTCACACCCGACATATAAAATTGAGCGATACATCAGAGAGATGAAGAAAAAGGGAAGGCCAATGGCCGCCGCTACCATCCTCTAACCAGAGGCGCTGATTGTCACACCTGAGTTCGGTCGACGAACTCTAGAATTGCATTACCCGAAAGCTAAAGCTTTTTTGTCTTTCCGTGGCAGCCGGTAAAAAAAGTAACAAGGGCTAGCATTGAAATAATAGGCCGGGTTATCATTTGCCACAGACCATCCCATAAAGACGGCGGTCGGTAGAGCGCTGCAAATCACCAGTCGTCGCCGTCGTTTCTGGGGAAAGAAAGCCGATTCATAAAAAAACACTGATGACGCCGCAAGGCGGGGAACAGCCAAGAATACTAGGGTGTGAGTATTGCGGGAGCGGGCGCAGCTTGGAGGAAATCAAAGCAGAGGAACGCAGGAGGCGGGAACTGAAGAGAATACCGGTGCGCCCGGCATAACGACCAGCAATTTGCTGCCTCCGCTCGTCGTCCCAAGCTATTGTCTGTGAGATTGCGTCACCGCCTACCTCGCGGAAATCCGGAAACCCCCATCTATATATATATATATATATATATATATATATATATATATATATGGTTTGGAAATGAGGGGCTCGTTGGGAAATACAGAAAGAAATGCCGGCAGTCTACAATGCCAAAGAAGGCATAGGGGAATGGTTAGACAATTTTTTACCGTTAGTGACGTTACATTATTATTATTATTTTTTATTAATACGTGAGAAAGAAAGAAAGAAAGAAAAACACGCGCCCAGAGTGGGGACCGAACCCACGCCTTTCGATTAGATCTCGAATGCCTTACCAATTCGGTAAGGTAAGGTAAGGTAAGGCATTCGAGATCTAATCGAAAGGCGTGGGTTCGGTCCCCACTCTGGGCGCGTGTTTTTCTTTCTTTCTTTCTTTCTCACGTATTAATAAAAAAAAATATTAAATAATGTAACGTCACTAACGGTAAAAAATTGTCTAACCATTCCCCTATGCCTTCTTTGGCATTGTAGACTGCCGGCATTTCTTTCTGTATATATATATTATAATATATATATATATATATATATATATATATATATATATATATAATATATATATATATTATATACCACCCCCAAGCGCAGGAAATAAAAACACCTGAACATAAATACCCCACAAAGTGGAGGCTAAAACAGCCCCGCCGGTAGCGTAGTGGTTATCGCACCAGACCGGTATTCTGGAGGTCGTAGGTTCGGATCCCACCTGGAGGGCATTTTTTCTCCACTTTCTTATTTTCCAAATTCTTTATCTTGACCAACTACATCCACCCCTTTGCTTTCCGAGGTTTTCTTGACTGCCAATTCTTATTTGTCTTAATTCAACGAGCATTCATTTCCTATTCTGATTCGCTATATATATATATATATATATATATATATATATATATATATATATATAAAATATATATATATATATATATATAGCTGGTTCACTCGTCCAGCAAATCTTCATCGTCGGCGGACTAGAGCACAGCGCTATGTAACATTTGCTCCCTCGTCTTCCCATCGTGACCATATTGTGGTGAATTACCAAGCGAAATAATTTCGGTTTTTACTGCGTTCTTCCGCTCCATTCATATGCGGGGTACCGGCGGGAATAGCAACCTCTCGCCACTGCTGAGTTTAAAGTGCCTGATGCTGTGGAACGTTTTGTGCTTTGGAGCTTGTCACCGCACCCTCTCTGCGTAGCAAGATTTCTGCTCGCGGCCGCTCCACGGCTCGTGTGCACACCCTGGTGATTCAAGCGAGGCAGTCATAAAGGGCTGGAAGTAAACAACTTCCTTGTAATGATGATGGCGATGAATAAACTGTATGGGTTTGAGTGGAAACAAAAAATAATTGCAGTTTTTCCAGCGTTCTCTAGTAGGCGAACTGTGCTTTTTCGGGGGCACCCTGAAGGCGTTATTTGTGGTGGAATAGTTGTTAGAACACACGGGCTGGGCAGGTGCGAATATTTTAACCGTTTAGCACGCATACAGCAGTGACCGATGTCAAGTGAGTTGTTTTACTGTTTTGAGGAGTTTCGTTTTCTTGTTTTTAGAAGGGGCTCGCGTGGTGATATAGATGAATTTGCCGGAGTAGGCACGAGATTTTTATTCAATGCATGGATATTAATAAATGCCCGAAACGAAAAAAAAAGAGCAGACTCTGAGACATCAAAGCTACCAAAGCTACCCCATTGTTGTCGTCCTTATTAAACGCGCTACGTTTTGGCTTAGTACAAACTTGGCTGTCATTTTTTTGCCTAAAAATGCCGTTCCTGTAATGCCTCCTCTTCTATTACTTTTCCACGAACACGCGCCCACGACACTACAGCCAACCTATTCCCGCTAGCTCCGAACGACGCTCGATTATCATTAAAGCGCTAACAAGTCCCCGATCGACCCCAAACTCCGTTTTTTATCACCGTTATTCACCGTTAGCACGGGTCTGTGATTAAAATATATGCGTCGTGGGAAAATTATCCCGAGACACCGCTGACACGCCGGCGTCTACGAAGTTTCAACCATGGGCGTGCCTTTTTAAAGGCCATGCTTTACACCTCGGATAGCGAGCGCTCAAGGAGAGGCCGCAATTTTCCACGCTGCCACAAAATGGGTCGACACGAGGAGGCGAGTGCGCCAAAAAATTGAGGCGTCTTTAGCATCCATTATGCAGCTCGCGACATGTGGCTGCGAGTGTCATTTTTGTTCGGGTGCTGCAGTCGGCGAGCGCGAGTTCGCTAATGCGTTTCCCACAATGCGGAAGATTTGGTATTTGACTAGGAGGAGCTGTGATTTCTGCGGCGACGGCTTTTGCGCCCGGCTGACCTCCTTCAATGCCGCATTAGTGACGCTCACTGGGCGAAGAGAAAGCGCCTTCAGTGCGGAGTAACCAACCGCAAGCGACTTTGGTGGTTTCGAAGGCGATTTTTAAAAGAGTCCTGGAGATAGCACGTTCTCGTGAAGTGAGAACGCGAAAGCGTTCCTTTTGGATAGGCTTGACGACGAGTGTTCTGCCGTATTGACGCTAGGTCTGCAACTTCGACATTATAGGGACAGACAACCGATTTTTGTCGAGTATATTTTCTTTATCATCCCTCAAAAACCATAACCCGAAACAGTTTTGCTGATAGCGCCCTGAAACTTTAGAAATCTAAGGAAAGAAGAATAAAGGAAAAGGAAAGGCAGGAACGTCAACCAAGCTGTGGCCTAGTTTGCTATACTACTCGTGGAGAAGGGAAACAATGGGACAAAAGGTGAAAACAGAAAAAAGAAGGGGAAGGTAAGTACAGAGAGTAAACAGGTGTGGACATCGTAACGATACTATGGGCAATAGAGTTCATTGATTTCATAGAGATAGTTTTTCTGCTACAGTCTTCTGTGCAAGTTCGTTGTTTTTAGGAAGCACAGGAGCGCTTCTGTCGCCTTATGCGTAGGTAATGGTGGAGGCCAGGGGTCCAGGATTTTTTCCTCAGAGAACGGCCGCCGAGAATCGAGCTTCCATATAGTTGAGCAGAGTTGCCGTCTTGCCGATGAAAAACGTGGACATTCGCATAGAAGATGGCGTATGATCTCCGGTGTGTCACAGACTTCACACGCCTCACTGTCTGCCATTCCAATGAAATGGGAGTATGCATTTGTGAAGGCGACTCCAAGCGAGAGACGACAAATAACAGTTGCATCAGTCCGTGGGAGGCCTTATGGAAGAGACCGCTGAGGATGCTGGTGCAGGGAAGTAATACGAGCACTCGTGAACTCTTGGGTAGTCGGTGGTATTAAGTACTGTGATAAGTGCGGATCGCCGGAAACTGTAGAACACCTACTGTTATAGCGCTTTCCATTGGGCGAACAGGAACACTTCTAACTGCACCCAAAGTGCTCTCGCGAGTTCTGGCGTCTTCCAGTGGTCGGGCAGGAGCAGGGGCGTTGTGTTTCATTGGTCGATGAGGAGCACTTTTTTGGCGCCGAGAGCAGCCGAGAGCAGTTCTCGGTGCTCCGTCGCCAGCGGCGGAGTAACAGGGAACGCCGAGGAAGTCACATGACCTCTTTTTCGTCACTTCTGGTTTTATCCCCGGGTGGCGGAGGAAAATGGCGGAATCCAGCAGCCGCGGTAGTCGCTCAGTGCGTACGGCAGCAGCTAATAGCGCGGCCGTCTGGACAAGGAATTGCTGCTACTTTTAGATGATGAAAGCACCACAGATTCAAGCGCAAGCTCATCATCGGACAGCAGCAGCAGCGACGACGACGACGATTTGACATTGCATGAGTTTATGTTCGAGCACCTGTTCACCCCGCCGGAGCAGCGACCGAAGGTAGAGTCGTATCTGGAAAAGACGGTGGACGCTGTTATCGTTCGCAGCTAATTTTTGGGAGACACGATGGTGACCCCTTTATCATGGACATGAACATCCGCTCGGCTTCTTCATTCGTCGCCATGCGGAAGGCAGACACAAAACCACCGGCACGTATCTGGCAAAACTGGCGAGGAACAGCGTGCGGAAAACACGAGTGCGCGAAATGCTCCGGGAAGCGAGAGCGGGAAAAGTTTGGTCACATGACTCTTGACATCACGCCCTCCCCCTCTTTTCACTGCTCCCGGAGCAGCGCGAATGTTTCATTCGCGGAACGAAAGCACACGTACCCGTTACTCCCGTGTGCTGCTCTGGCTGCTCGCTCCACTTGCTCCTGTTCGCCCAATGTAATTCGCCATTAGAGTGCCCCGCTAACATAGTCGCAAGGTGCCGTTTGGAGCAGCAGATCGAGCACCTACGCCCAGATCCGATCAGCTTAAATGTACTCCTCGGTCCATGGCCCTCTCCGTCACGTCAACGCGAAGCACTTGTGGCGTTATTTGAATACCTAGACGAGATCGGTGTCACTGAACTGATTTGACATACTACGGAGATTGCGACGTTCATCGAACTGTTCCCACAAATTCCACGATGTGTGCTTTTTTTCTTACTTCTTTTCTTCTGTTCTTCCGTCCTGTTATCTATAGGGCATTTTCTACCATCCCCAACCCATTCCCCCGTCGAGTAGCATGTCGGTGTAGAAATTCTGGCAAACCTCTCGACTTTCTTCTTTAAAGGAGCCATAAAGAAAAAATACAACTTCGTTTAATTTGAAAGAACTAGGATTGAGTATCTCACTCAGCTCCATTACAGCCACAAAAGATGTTTTTTAACGAAAAAAAGCAAGAAGTTTTAAGAACTTTCAAATTTTGCGCCACAGTGACGTGTTATGAGCAAGAAAGACGTCATACGGGCCAACAATAAAACAGAATTTTCACTGCGTTAACTGCACGTTAGCATTCAAGTGATGCGGTCAAATGGAACTAGAGGCCCCATTACAGACCTCCAGTCATGTGTCTTCGCGACAGGTCAGTTAGGCGGCCGCCAATCGCACAAACAAGGTTCCGTGACGTCATAGAAAAGTTGCGGGAAATTGGCTAGGGGGTCGCGACTGCTTCACACGTTTTCTTTCATATCTCCGTTCTTTGTTCGAAGATTGCGATGATATTGCTATCATTGTTATCGGGACTATGCAGTCTTTCTAATAAACCCAACTCGTATTATGTCTTCATGGCTCCTTTAATAAAGAGCTTTCTCCCTCTCTCTCTCTTGGGTAGTCCATTTGTCTATCGTGGTCTCCCGGGCAAGTGTGCGGAGAGCCCTAGCGGCGTCCGTTCTGGATAGATAATGGAATAGGTATGGTCTCCGAGTTTTGCTGTGCCAAGCGGGCGGCAGCGTCCACACTTTCATTGCCGGCAATACTGCACTGACTGGGAAGCCACTGGAAGACAATGTCATGACCCGCTTGAGCAGCAGGGTTCATACAGTAGCCTTATCTCCGCCAGCAGCTGTTCATGAGGTCCAGGCACAGGGCTGACTGGAGCATTGGGCAGGCTTGGAGTCACAGAAGATCGCCCATCGTCGGCGTGAGGCTTGCTCAATGGTGTGAAGGGCGCAACGGACGGCGGTACGTTCTGTAGCCGTGGCAGAGGCGGGATGGACTATTATAAATTCTGCGGTCATCGACGATCGTGGTATAACCACGGCTCCGGCAGAACCAGAGGTTTTCACCGAGCCATTGGTGTAAATATGGGTGCGGGCGCTGTATCGCTCGTGTAGATAGATGAGAGTTAGCTGGTCTAGTGCTAGCGTCGGACAATCTCACTTCTTCGTTAAGCCTGGAATAGTAAGGCATGCTCGTGGCTGCATCGTACACCAAAGTGGGAGCAGCGGCCTCGTCGCAGGCGTAGAGTTAGATTTACCAGCCATATAAGTACCGCCAAAAAAATGCTGGCAACAATGGCAGTGAGCCGTGCGGCAAGACACTTTTAACTACACGTGAGATTGAAAGAGGTGTTTCCCAACTAGTCTCCTGCTAAAACAACAATAATGTCCAATCTTTCCTATTCCTTCATTCCGTTTCTCAGTAACGCGTTGCAATTGACGGAAATGTTTGAACGCGTAACGTGGTGTCACGGGCTTACACTACGTAGTGTCACTACGTGTTAGACTAGCGTACAACGTGTCGCCACCTTTCAGACTTCCGAAACACTTTTGTGCAAAATTAATATCATTTCCGCTTGTTTATTTAAAAATTCCTTGCGTTTATCCTAGTATATAAAACGCTGCGTTTCAAACGAGATAGACGACATGCACTCCACAAAAATTGGCTGTCTGTTCCTTTAATTATAGCAGCTACCTACGCTGCTACGACACTGCGCCAACAAAATCTTCAGCCAAACTGTGACAGCGGGCGGGCTGCCTTTGAATATGGTACGTCGGAGGCCACCGGTGATGTTTTAACGCGAAACTTTCTTACTGGGACAGGTGCCGTCCTTTCAAAAAGCTACCCATACAGCGGATGGTCAGCCCAAAAGCTCCGATAAGTCCTCTCGACGCATGGCGCGTGCGTGAAACAGGGCTTCCAATGTGTCAAAACGGTTACTTAAAATAACGACGTAGGAGCGGTTCTAGATGAGACAGTATACACGCATCGATCAGGAAGAAGGAGTACAATAGCATACCTTTATCTCTTGACCCACGTATCGGTATACATTTAGGTCGTTCGTATATGCGTTTAGTTAGGGCTCGAAAAATCGTCGCATGAGTTCGTTCTTCGTTCGCGATTTGGGTCTTTGAAGGATTGATGATCGATCAGACGCACTTTCAGCTAAGGTTAGGGGCACCTTTAGCATTCGCGGTTCTCTCAACTTTCTTTAGGAAGGAGTGGTAAAGTTTTTAGCTTTAGTGCACCCGCTAGGGAACGCACCGTAGCCAATCGGAATTCAGCGCGCGTCGTGTGTGGCAGCGGCAGGGGCTGGTCCCACCGTCGGTTCCGGTAAGTAAGGTCATAAGATCTGTGGACATGGCTTTTGTGGCCGCGTTTAGCGTACGCCAGCTTGGTGCTCAGTTTCGCCGAACTGTCGCCAAGTTTATATGATGTGTTCGAGTTAAAACAAGACATTCGCACGCAACAAGACGCTGTTGGGGCGAGTGTTTGGCTATCCTTGGGTCGTATAAATAGATAGGTCCCACGTGTACCCCAGAAGTTGGAAGACATGACAAGCCCCAAAATACTGTAACGAACCGGCTCGGTAGAAGTGCGCTTCAAAAAAATTTACTCGACAACAGATGCATGTCATTGAAGGTACAGTGCCGCATGTTTTCTGTGCTTTTGTGTAACACAGAAACGTCCAATTGTTCAAAAGTACTTTTGCTTTTCTATCCATAAGTGCGTCCGATATCCGATATTACGTAATGCTGTTTAAACTAAAACTTCTGCTGTCGGACTTGTCTTTATCCATCTCTCTCACTGTCGTTTTCTCTATCTATCTATCTATCTATCTATCTATCTATCTATCTATCTATCTATCTATCTATCTATCTATCTATCTATCTATCTATCTATCTATCTATCTATCTATCTATCTAATCTCAGCGCAATATGATGATGCTTGGAAGACAGTGGGCGCAAACAACATTCAAAACTGACGACAAAGTATCAGCGTCAGTCCGGTGGCAACGTTTCTACAGTGTTACAAATCAGTACGAGCTTACTCTGCGTTGTCCTGTGCGCGTCAGATGAACCGCCTCAGTTTTGTGCAACGCGGGAAAGTTTTATGTGTGGCCATGAAGCGAGCTCATCAAAAACATTCATGTTTCGAAAAGACAGAGCCTAGCAGCCTAGCGTCCACTCGGGCCTCTGATTCACGTTCACGGCCGTTGCGAGCACCGACAGAAACTGGCTCAAGCGAAGTCGTGAACGAACCAGCCTTCTGCAAACGATGGCCATCGGACTTCCCCTTTCCGCCTGCCCCTCCTCGGCACAGCGTGCATCTGCTTCTGTAGAAACTGTCACGAGACCCGTGCGAGTTGTTTTGTGTATTTGTACTTCTTGGTGTCGTCCGCCACACGCTGAACGCTGGTTTATGGTGGGAATTCCGGGCACTTATGCTCGCTCATACTCGAGTTAAGGAGTGCGACCTGGGGCTCCGCGGAGAACTTTTTAGCAGCGAAGCTGTTTCGAAAACCGTAATTTTTTGTCCGCAGCTAAAAATGCCAAGAAATTGCCGAGCGCGCGGACGTGAGCGCGGGCCTCGCGGCGACTACTCGGCAGTTAACAAAACCGAGGAAATGCCTAGGCTCGTTTCTGAGTGCCTCGCGACGACCGTCCAGCGTCCGCAATCGCACAAGTGTATATTTATTGGTTGTGGGTAGCTGGTGTTGTCAGCGGCCACCAATCGCGCTGATATAAGGGATTGCCCTGCCGTAATCGTTAGCAATCGTTAGCATCGCAACATGATGGGGGTGTTCAAAAAACCACTCGGAGTCACCCACATCCTCGCTGCGGTTTTTTATTCTTCCACACCTCGCACACATGCCTCAGACATGCCGGTCACGTGAGGGGAGGCGGCGTCAAAACAGCACGCGACAAAAGCGCACGAGAACAAAATGGCACTGACCTCAAACCACGACGTCAAAAGAGCACGCGACAAAAACGCAGGAGAACAAAAGGGCGCTGACATAACACCACGACGTCAAAAGAGCACGCGACAAAAGAGCCAACCACAAAAAACCACCGGCACCACGGCGTCAAAAAAGCACACAATAAAAAAAACACCGACATAACAACACGGCGCCAAAAGAGCACGCTGCAAAAGAGCACAGCGGCAAAAGACCACCGACATATCACACAGCGTCAAAAAAGCACACGACAACAGAGCACCGACATAACAGCACGGCGTCAAAAGAGCCTGCGACAAAAGGGCAGAGCGACAAAACACCACAGAATTAGCAGCACACGACAAAATGGCACCCGGAAAAAGCGCACGGTGACAACACCACGCAGCGACAACAGGACACGCGAAAAACAGCCAAGCATCAAAACAACACAGCGAAAGAAGCGCACGCCTTTATGGAAAGCCTAAATTGGCAATTACTTGGATTTTATAGCCCTAGAGGGAAGGACGTGCTTACATCCCTGCGCTTGCGGGGAAATATGTGTTTAAATTATCCGCCAAAATGGCATAGCGGATGCACCCTTCACCCCGCGGGACAATAAAATTTTTATGAATTTAAATGCGTTCGCAAACCTCGCTGGTAACCAGGTGGTATTGCTTAGGCGCTGGAACGTCTTCGCTACCGAATGCTGAGAAAATGTCGTCAGGCTGCAGTTTGTATTAAAACTTAAAACAATCCCTTATTGAGGCGAACGTTTCAAGTGCAGCGCGTTTCCTTAAGTAGCAAAGCAAAAAAGGTAAAAGAAAGACAGGAATGTTAACCAGACTACGGCCTAAATTTTGATATCTTGCACGAGGAAGGGGGGGGGATGCGAAAAAAGAAGAAAACAATGAAATAAAGGGAAAGGTAAGGCGTTATAGTTGAGTGAGTGTCCCTAGAGTCTATATCTGGGAAGAAGCTGTAGGGGGTAAGAGGAGGTAAAGGGTAAGTGACGTTGCTTTCGAGCCAGGCATCACAATAAGTAGGCACATTGCCAAGTCAGTGTTTTACCACGGAATCGCTTTAGCAGATGAACCTTCAAATAAAAAACCACCGGTGTTGCGCTCGAGCCATCCACAGTAACGTAGAAGATATACGTTAACTTTAACAATGCATGAACTATCCTTTACCGCATGCATCACTGCGTATATAAAGAAGAATAAGAGCGCGGTATCGCATGATCGTTTTAAGCGCTACGAATAGCTCTCGGCACCCTTGAGGCAAGTATGGTTAAAAAACAAAATAGAGGCTTTTTTCCTCGCAATTGCCTAGGATTGGATGGCTGAGCTCTTGAAATTTTAAGCAAAACTGCTCTCCCAGTTTTTTCCCACGTGGTAACGCAACCTCGAAATAAACCAAACCAAAAAATCAAAAAGCAGAAAACAAATGCAACAGCTACCTCACTTTTGTCGCCGCATTGTTTTATCTAAGTACCCTACAGAGAAGCCTATTTCCCAGAACAACTGGTAACTCGGAAAGGGCACATATCCCTTTTGTTCTTGTATTTTTAAATGCTAACAATAATAATCCCCGCCCGTTCGCCAATGTGTTGAAAAAGCCTAACACCGCAAGAGCCTATTTTCTGGTAGAGCATAGACGCACGTTCTGCCTTCTTTTCCCACACAGAATCGCGTTTCGTAACGCTTCAGACAATCCATCCACGCCGTCAGGCATTTTTTGAGCCTTCCTCTAAGGTTCATCGCTACAGTGATGTAATTCGACTCTCGCGAACGCGAAACCGTTCCGCATAGATATCGCTTCGGCGGTTCTGTCACGCGATACGATGCTTTCTCCCTTCAGCATGCGGTGTTTTCCTTTTTCTTCAAAAGCGCCGAAATTGGCGTGGCTTGGGTCGCCTCCACGCATAAATGCGCATTTGGGGACCGGAACACAAAAAGGAGGTCGCAGCCTTGAGCGCCGCATTGCGTTTTTTTGTTCATAAATGTCGCGCCCTCGTCACTGTTCTGCCGTTCCCCCCTACCAAGCGTCAAAAACGCTTTGCGCATGAGATTAGCTTTTGAAATAGGCCCCAGAATTTTGAGGTTGGGCGGCGAGGAGAGGAATCGGTTTAGTAAAGGCGAATTTTACTGCCCCGGGAACTATAGGAAAGACACCTGGAGTGTTGTCACAATTGCGCGGCTGAATTATTTCTCTAACTCAGGTTTGGGACAGGTAGGATGTATTTGACTCTAGTTTGGGGTTGAGGTCGTTGTTCGTAGTTTAACGAGGAGGCTCGCTCTGCTAGCGTCACTTGGGTTTTAGGCATCTGTGTTCATTCGCTTTTCTATAACTATGTTTTTCAGGGTTAGGGTGCGAATAAACAACCGATTCGGGTCTCGTAACACTGCCGCACTCGTGAACCTTTAAACGCCTACCCAATGCCGATCATCGTAATAGAGTTCTGCGAATTCGAACTCTGAAGGGGCAGTAATACTGTAGATAAGGTTTGACAGGATTTCCTTTTACTGGGAAGTCTGGAGCCTAAAATGTGTTGGCTTCATGCGGTGTTTCATTTATTATTAATCCTTCGCCTTGAGAATATGTTTAGGTTAAACGGTGTTCCATTCACCGAGAGTGGTGTACAGGGGGGATTAAAAGAAATGCGAACAACGGAACGCACAGAATCCGACGCATGTTGCACCATCTGGCTGCAAAGTCAGTAAACTGCGCGCATGCGCACTTCTTCGTAGCGTTTGAGAGTGTGGCCTACATTTATGTGAAATGCTTGATCAAAAAACGACGCCGGTCGTTAATTTCGAGGAGCCTTTTCACGCTGCGTCGCCACTGAGCAGGATGATCTTTGAAGGGCATCATGCTAGCAGCAATCAGCCTGCTGCGCGCTTGGCCAGGGGAGTGAAACTTCCTATACCATGCATGGGACGCGATATTTGCTCGCAACGCCGGAGAACACCCTCGTGTTGGGGAGCGGTACTAAAAACATGGCCGCGTGTTCCAGACAGGCATTGGGAGACTATCTTGATGAGGACTGAAAAGCCGAGCGCTGTGGAGGGTGGTGGGGGAAGGCTGTTTAGCGCCAAATTCAATTTGCATGTACAAACACGGTAAATTGAGCGAGGGAAAGATATTCAGATGGCGAGCGCGCGACCTACTTCCTGTTGCGCAACCAGTCACATGATCAAAAGGGCAATTGTTGTGTTCAGATTGACAAAGCTTTGCTAATCCACCTATTTTGCCCCACTTATTCTAAGTATGGCATTGTTTTGGTTTACTAGAGCACACAAAGTAGACAAGAATAAAAAGCAGAGTTTTAATGTTTTATTTCCTAAAAGTACCATTCGTACAGTAAAATACACAACTTGGATATTTTACGCTTTTAGTCGCATACAAAAGTGTAGGGCGCATGGCCGCATGCTAATAACTAGGTTCCAGCCAGTGCATATCTGTCCAGTGCCTTGTCTACCCATTGCAACGTCCGCGTAGTCTCTGCTGGTGAAATGGGCAAAGCACAGCCGGTAGATGCTGTAGATCTGACGAGGTGGTAAATGAGCCAGGTCCTGCCTTCTTGCATACTGCGAGCCAAACTCGAGATCGGGAAAATCAGCGTGCACATGTGCAGTATTTGGATTAGAATGAATACTCGCTTTATTTCTTCTTTCAGCCACACATAAGATAGTTTGGAGGGAAAACTGGCTTCCGTATTCGAAATAAATGGTATATGATATATTAATAATCTTTCTTTGTTAATTTGATTTTATGCTACAAAGACGACTTGTGACAACACCAATCGAGAAGGCAAATTTTAAAATAAATCTACCTTTATTATCAACAGACGCGATACCTGTTTCTATTTGTGCGATCATAATGTTCGGTAGCAACGACCCACCTTTCCTCCTAATCCAAAATATATTTCTGCAGACAAAAGCAGCCATCCCACACCAGGATATTTAAAAAAATATTCATGCATATATACTTTCCGGCACTATGTATTCCTCTCGTATTTTCGGGCCCCGCTGTAAACCGGTAATAAAAACCGTATTAAAAAACCCGTAACAAATTATTAGCACAGGTTAATCTGCATTGCATATTTATCGGCTTATAGCTGTAACTGAATTCTTGTGAATATATTGTAATTGTCCTTAAAGCTAAAACTCAAAGCATGAAATTGAAGCGTAAATTGTAAATTATAATTATTGTAATTATTGTAAATATCATCGTTATTATAAAGATATACAGTTGTTGCTTAGTTTGTATATTTATTGCAACCAATTCCTTCTGCTATATGCCGTGAATTCACGTGAACCCAAAACTCAAAACACACAATTGAAAGGCAATAAATTAAACAGCGTCCGCCTAAACTCAGATGCGTAAATTTATGCAGTGACTACTTGCATAAAATAGTGCTAACAACACGTGCTATGAACCTATGGACCCTCCCTTTATGCCATAAGCCTATGAGAGATGCCTTCTTCCAGCTGTTGGCATAAATGGACTCATAATATTCAATCAATCAATCAATCATGTATATTTATTGTGCCCAGGAACAGCCGTGAGGCCTTGGTGCTGGCACACAGATGGATACAAGTGAAAAAAAGGGAAAAAAGTGAAAGGAAAGAATACTTTGACAACGTAAAAGATAGAAGAGTAAAAAAATATAACTTTTACAATGTATATTACAAAGTATACAGTATAAACCACTACAAAACGTAGATAGCGTAAGCACTACATGCAATGAACACAAACAAAACTGATAGGATACAACAGAATTCGTAATTACATCGTACAGATGAAACAGAACATCTGCACACTACAGATAATCGTGTAACGTTATAACAGCAATCCATAAAATGGAAAACAACAAAAAAGTCATATAAACAGCATACATTTCATATAGAGAGGCAAGCAGGTATAAAGAAGTTACTATAACCAGACCAAGATCCATTCAGTATGACGGAGCGAAGAAATATCCCATATATTTCCGTATAAAAGAATATGAGGGAGTGTATTAGCGAATAAAACTTCTGCAAGCGTCTGAGCTGAACTGATTGAGGGAGCTGTTAAAAATATCTACGTCTGCAGAATAGAAGTTACACGTGCTCTGCAGCCTGAACAGCGGGCAATGTCGGTTACAGGAGCTGAGAGTACGAAAAGGATGACATTTTCTTGTGGTTTTATAAGGCACTGTTAGCTGGAGCTCAGAAAGAAGTTCCGCACTGCTAATTTGTCCATGTATGACCTTAATAAGAGGTCAGCTGTATCGCGCCTAGCCTTTAGATCAGGCAGCACTTGCAAGTACCGTTGTCCGAAGTCAAGACGGTGATACTCGCGAGGGAAGCGATGTCTAAGTATGGACAGCAGCTTATTCTGCACTTTATCAATGGCCCCGCTGTTAGATTTGCATGTGCCATTCCAGACAACCGAGGCATATTCCAGCACGGGACGACAGACAGTGGAGTACAGTTTCAGGAAGGACTTTGCACTACGGAATTCTCTAGACATCCGGCAGACCATGCCCAAGCGGCGGAGAGCTCGCTGTTTGATGGATCTAACGTGCGGTGTAAAAGTCAGCTGGTTATCAAAGAGCACGCCAAGATCAGTTTTCGTCGAGATTCGAGGCAAAGTAACATCATGAACTGAGTAGTGATAAAGCAGGCAGTCTGTTTTACGCGTGAACGACAACACTTTGGTTTTCGCTGCATTCACTATCAGTTCGTTCTCTTTACACCAGAGTGTAATTGCATCCACGTCTCTTTGAAAATGACTGCAGTCGCTAAGAACACAAAAACTTATTTACAAAATATATATAATATATATATATTATATATATATATATAATATATATATATATAATATATATATAATTATATTATATTAATATATATATATATATATATAACCACGCATCCTACGAAAACAACTTAAACGCAGGCAGTCAAAATGTAATAAAAAGAGTGCGGATAAGCTCACAGTGTTCTATCAGTTATTTTGTCTGTTGCTACAAATACATTTTGCTGCATACCGGGCATTCACTTGAGCCGAAATACGAAACACACGATCGAGAAGCAATAAAAATAAAAACGCATGCATAAACAAACGTCTGTAGTAATGTAGTCATTGGATTAATTATGCTTTACCGCGCATGCCACGTACAATTCAAGACACAAAGAAGACAATCATAACGTAATAAATATTCCACGTGTATGCTCAATTTAATTCTAAAGCTACTGCTGCAACCGCATCCTGCTATCGCGTGCAAGCGTAGAAAAACAAAACGTGCAGCATGCAGATCGTACCTTTCGTCCTCCGGGAACCGAAAGAATTTTATGCCGTCGTGGCGTGAAGAATTTTGCCACCACTCAGCACAGCACGATTTGCCATTACGGCGCGAATCCATTCATGCGTCTATTTCAATGAAACAAACTTTACGGTGGTAAAAGCGGCCTTTGGAACACCGTAGACGGTAGCCTGCCTGTGCGCGCTACGAGAAACGCCCCTTTTCAGCGGTGCGAGGTGGGAAAACGCGGTTCTCGTTTCGCACTCCGGGTGGCGTTCAGATTTCCGCAATTTCGAACTGCAACGTTTAGGTTCCCTTGCATACTAAAAACTGCGGAGTTAATAAGTAAACTCTTAATAAATACAAAATGCAACAACAACGTTCATTTATGCTCGTATGTAGTACAGTTCCCAACGTTAGGGTCGATGCGTTCACGAGACAGGAAAAGGGCGAAGTTTCATCCCACTGGCTTAGCTCCCAAATGTAGTAGATAACAGGATGCTCAGTGGAAACAGAGCATACAAAGACGGCGGGAAATAAATGACCACCGTCCTTTTTTATCAAGCATTTCCCTTAAGAGTGAGCCACACACTCGCACGCTTTGAAAGAACTGCATGTGTGCAGCTTACTGACTGTGCGGCCAGATGGCGCGGCATGCGTCGGAGGCTGTGCGCTCCGTTGTTGGTATTTCTTTTAATCCTCCCTGTAACTTGAAAATATGCGCAGATTTGCCTAGAATTGTGCACTTCGGGATGTTTTGCCTAATAGGGCTCTATTTACTCAGATTTCTGTACCTTGAGGAGACGTGCAATAAAAACTCTCCCGAAATTTTTCTGGGTGGCTGCGTTAAAGGCGATAGCCTAGCGTATATCAGACTTTTTTTAACAATACGATCACTGCTTCTGGTGTGCAAACACAGGCCGCAAAGAGTGTTTCACAAGTGAGGCGTTTTATTTTTTCGAAATGAGCCGGATCCACCTAAAGCGAATTTGAGAAAGAAGCGAATGTTTGTTACCGGACGTAAATGCAACGCTATCAGAGCTATTATATGATATATTTTACATCTACCCAGGGGAAGTTTACAGCCACAAGTACATAAAACGTATGCCGTGAATATCAGCAACATTGGGATCATAAGTTGATTGACTGATTGATTGATTGTAGGGTTTAACGCGCCGACGTAACGCAGGCGATGAGGCGCCCCGTAGTGGAGGGCTCCGGATTAATTTTGACCACCTGGGTATCTTTAATGTGCGCCGAAATCTCGTACACAGGGCGTTTTTGCTTTTCGCCTCCATCAGAAAAGCAGCCGCCACCGCCGGGAATCGAACCCGTGACCTCGTGCTCAGCAGCGCAACGCCTTAGCCACTGAGCCACCGCGGCGGAATCGGGTGATAAGTTTGGATATGGCTCATTTTCAATTGAAACACTCAAGCTGATACGGCATTTTTATGAAAACTTTATTTAAAATGACTTTCAAGCATTGTGCGATTGAGACAAGGCTTCAAGAGCAATATGAAACAAGGCTTCAAGAGTTCTAGAACTACGCAAGGAGAGCAGGTGAGGCCTCTTGGCACCATTAGCAGCTCTTTTCGAATTTTTCCCTAGGATAATTTTTTTGGGCACGCTTCAAGGCACTCATGAAGTAAGCAAGGTCTCGTTGCTTTGCCATGAATTTCCAAAACGCTTCCCAAGAAGGCTGCAGATATATCCTTCACCTTAATGAAGTGGTTCGTACTGTCAGAGGAAGGGAGAGATTTGCCAGTGGCTGTAAGCAGCGGCTATTTAGTTCAATACTAAAATGGTAAATACGGGAGTAAAAAAATAAATATAACTACAGTTATTTCGTAGGGACGGGGGAGAAGAAACGAAATAATTTTTTGACATATCTCAGTTTCATTTCGTTCACTTTTCCTTCCGTTCGCTTCGACATTGACATCTGGGGACAGATATTTCGCCGATCTCCTAATTGCCGTCTGAATTCATAATCAGCGAGCTCTGAAAAGCAAAAAAAAAAACTGCCGAAAACACCCACGAAAGAGTCTGTACAGCCAAGTAAAAGCAAGCTCCCGTTGGACGAACGAAATGGCTCATTTTGATCCGTGGAACCACAGGATCTGGCTCATTTTCCATATGAACTACGATCTGGGCACACGTTTTTAGGGCGTCATCCAAATATTTTCTTCGACCCCTTTTTTTTTGGGAAAGTTGCCGAGTTTTTCTTGCCAGGCAGTTTTATCCGACCTAGTTTGGTTTCTGGATATGGCTCATTTCGAAAAAAACGCCGCAAGTATTCCACGTCTTAGAGCCCCTTCTTGCGGTAATTCTCTAATGTTTGAAAGTGTAATAGGAGTCCATAGCAGATCATGAGTGTCGATTTACGATGTTGCATTGCGACGCTCGATGTACTCATACGACTTGAGTCGTGCTCTAAGCTTTCCATCATGTAACTCAGCCAACGTTCGTCGGATGTCCCTACTGGCAATGGACTGAAACTATGGGAACTCTCGACAATCACAGCGTTCTCCGCCATAGTTACCTGGCACCTCTACACCTGTATTTCCCTTTTACTTCGCCCAACGCAGAGTAGCCAGCCAGGGCTTTACCTCAGGAGGGCCTCTCTTTCTTTCCTTTAATTCGAGTTTTATGATGATTGATGATGCCCTCAAAGTTTTTGGCACGTACTAAGAATAAGGGATTGACCAGGGATAAATACCTTACTGTAATTCATGAGGCCCTCAAAATACTAATTTATCCCTGGATAGACAGAGGCCGTAAAATAAAAGTTCGTTGTGATTAAAACCCCAATAACCCAATAATTAGTACCCTTACGCAATTCAAATGACCTGAAGCTGAAAGGAAAGCTGAGTTCAATATATATATATATATAATATATATATATATATATATATATTGCAGGAAAATATTTCGTGGACACCGGCAAGTCGTAGCAAAAAAAGAAAGACACATAACGTTTCGGCCGAGGGACCGGCCTTCGTCAGAGGACCGGCCTTCTGACGACGGTCGAAACGTTAAAAATTTCCTTTTTCGACGTGTCTTTTTTTTTTGCTATATAATATATTATAGATATATATTATATAATAATATATATATGAATTATATATATATATAAGTATATATATTATATATATATATATATTCCTTTTTGCATACCCCAAACTTGTTGCCCCAATAGATAATATAAGTGGAACAGATAGAGTCAAACCCAGGCGCTCAATACGGTCCTTCCAAAGCAGCTTTTCTAGCTCCCGAGAACAGGCGATAGGCGAGACAAAAGTGTTCGATTGTTTCAGCGACCTGGCACCGCACACGTAGTTCCGTAGGCGAAAGCCCTGTTCTATAGATAGAAATTTATCCTTGGAATTCTGAAGCGCAGGTCGGTGAAGGTCATTTCGCATTGCCGAAAACCACAAAAACGAACGTTTCCACCAAAATTTAAAGGTTGATGCCCTTCAAAGGATTGGAGTGCATCGGAAGGAGTTGCGTCTAAATGCCAATACCGTCTTAATCTTGAAGATGCAAAAAGAGCAATATTAGGTATTGTTTCTCACTTTACACTACAACGTTCTTTCGTCTTCTTCTTCACTTTGATTTCTTCGTCTTTTAACGCAAGCTTCTTCGACGGGCATATTGGCAGCTATTCACGCGACTGCTGCCCCGCAATCACAACCCTCTTTCCGCGTGTACTAGTTGGACTCACATTCCGTCACGCTCACCTCTCACGGGCCCCGCATACTAATTTTTGTCCCTTTCTGGTGGGGTGCCGGATCAGCGCATTATTAGGGGACCTGGCTCCGGCTGTAAGGGCCTGGTTTCAAATATCGCGCAAGCCCAAATGTGTTTTTAGTTATTCGGTTTCTCTTTACAGTGTCCGCAGTTTCGGTACTATCAGTTATTAAGCCGGCGAGGACGAGGACAAAGGCCACTTGTCAGGCTTGATGAGACATCTAAGGCTATCGCTTTTGGAAGGTTAAGTGGGACGCTGATCAAAGGCACATTTTTATTTACTCAGAGGTTCATTTCGGAGTTTCGCTTGTGAAAGTCAACACCGTAGTTCCTGTTTTTTTTACCCAGCCACCCCGCTATCACAATTTCAACGAGGCAACACTTGCATTTCTTTTTCGCGGCTCTGTAATCGACTTTCGCAAACAAATAGCTTGCGCATCGTTTTACACTGTGAGATGTCCACGCAATGTTTTTAAACTTCTGCGGTTTCCGCGCTCCAATCGTGCCTTACACGTCACGTCACCCACGAGCGCTTAATTCAAATCTGTGCTTGACGCTCCTGGTGCCGGGAAGACAGTCCGTAACGAATGCTGAGGGGATGTCGTGATGTCATCGTAGCTCTCCATTCATGGCGCGCTTCGAATGAGGTCTCGTCGGTTCCAAAGCCGCTGCTGTATACCGACCATGCCTCGCCGGCAGTATGCAAAAGACGAAGGACGGGCGGAGTCACCTCGATTTATGCCGCACTGCGAAGGCTTCTCAGCGAAAGTTGCTTACGACGACTTAGTCAGACGAAGCGTTGCGAACAGCAGAATCGTGCTCGCAATAGAAAGCTTCAGCGTAAGCATCCAGTCAATGGACGCAAGAGACTTCGTCACCACGATGCAGGTCTCCAAGACGATTTCGTTTTCGCTGGCGGCATCCAGGACGCGGGAAAATCAGATGATCGATAGAACGCAATATTGGTATACGTGGGCAGTTGAACCTCTTTTTAAAAAAAAACCCATGTTAGAAATGTCCGGAATTATCGAACAAAGTCAGATATCTCGCATTTGGGCGTAGTCGTAATGGGTTCTGTATCTCGATTTAATTCGAAGTTTTCTATTGAACGAAACAAACACGGTTTCAAGGAATTGAACGGGTAATATTACGCAACATCGGTTTTTATGTACATTTGAACCCTGATTATAAGAAACCCCCTTATCAATCCCGAATTAACAAGCAAATTTGAATTCACCAAGAAGTTGCACATACTCCTCATGCGTTCTCTTGTTTATAAAGTTGTAGATTAAACTAAATAAGTTCGCGGGTCAAGGAGGGGGATGGCTGATAAAACAGAATATCGGTTTACGCGTGCAGTTTTTTTTTTTCACATCGCATCTATATTTTCCTTTTGTTACAATCAATCATCCAATCACAAAAAGCTGATGTGCCAAGCAGCTTGACGAGGTGGGTGGCCCAGTACTAACAGCAATTATTGGTGCGCATTTGAACAGAAAAGTCAAGTTACACATACTCGCACGCAGTATAGATTTTCATTCGTATAACCTTATACAGCATACGCCTCAGAAACGCAAGGAAGAACACAGTTAAACTCGCAACTGAACACGAAAAAAGGATCCTCTCTCGGCAACTTTGTCTTGAACAGTTGTGAACATCCGTTGAAGAACAAAAGAAATCAAATACGTGAACGTGTCAAAGAACGAAATTGTGAAAACGCTTTTTGGCAAAAGAGCCATATCAATGTTTTCCGCTCAAATTTGTTCAGCAGTTGTAGAAGGACATAAGATAGTGATTGCATGAAATAATTTTTGCGTGGTAGTGGTACAAATCATATCTCTTTAAAGCGGGTGTCATGCAAAAGCTGTTTTCGTCATTATCTCAGAAGGTCAGGCAGATACAGATAATTATTCCTCACTCTAAGGCAAAATGAACGCGCTGAATGGTACTCATAAAAATTATTTACTTTGATTTTACGGTATTGGTGACACAATTCTGCTGTAGATGGATGGAATAAACTTTACTTAGGACAAGCTTAGGTGGTGATGTTAGCGGTCTGATGGAGGGGGGGGGGGTCTTTTTTAGTCTGGAAAAACCAGGTTCTCGCTGGCTGCCCTGACTCTTCGTACCAGGTCTCGCTAGTCAAAGAGGTCTGATCTGGTCAGCCGCGCCACCCACTGCTCGTAGGTGGGGCTGGTGTTTGGGGGAGGGTCTAAGGATTTGTGAGCACTCCGATACCATATGGTATAGTGTGCTGGGCTGGGTGCAGAATTTGTAGCTGGTGGGATAGAGGTGGGGTGGATGGCGTGTAGGATGGGGCCGTGCGGGTATGAGTTTGTCGGTATTTGGCGCAGAGTGGTGGCTTCGGTGCGGGTTAGTTCAGGATGCGGGGACGGGAATCTTTCGCGTTCGAGGCGGTAGTGAGCCAGGAAGTCTGCGTATTTTAGTAGAAGTTCAGTTGTTGGATCGTTGCTGCAGGATGCAAAGTTGGCACGTTTCCAATGATTCGCACAACGCTTTTTTTGTAACAGAAAAAGCGTGTTCGAATTCTTCATAGTAGTTGTTCCCCAGACCAAATGAGCATATCGGATATGGGGTAGAAATAAATATTTATTTAGGAAAACTTTTATGCGCTCAGGAAAGGCAAACCTATGTTCGTTTGTTACGCCTATAGTTTGGTAAACCGTTTTACTTATTGCTTCGGCATGTGTATCCCAACTCAGATTACTGAAAAGATGAACCCCTAAAATTTTAAAAGATTCTACTACCTCAATGTGTTCAGTGGCAAATGTTACTCTAGGCGAGGTTACAATTTTATTTTCTGGCTAAAAAGAATAGCTTTTGCGTTTGCTTGGTTAATGTTTCGGACATTTTGTTACATTCAATTTAGGAGCTGTTGTGGGTTACGGTTGGAGGTTGTTTCTATTTCGCTATTACTCCTTCCTGTGACTAAGAGGCTGGTGTCGCCTGCGTAACAAACTAACGGTAGTTCGGGTTTTTGAAATAATGTGTGAAGGTCGTTTACGTACACTGTGAAAAGCGGTGGCCCTAAATTACTGCCCTGAGGGACACCTGCGCCTATGGTTTCCCATTTTGAAGAAAACTTATTTGACGATGCATATTACTTCCGGCATTTCAGGTAAGACTCAATCAAATGAAGCACCCCGCCATGCACTCCGTAGAACTGTAATTTTTTAAGCAACATAATATGCCTGATTGAGTAGAATGCTTTTAACAAGTCTATATAAATCAATAGAGTCAGACTGCGGCTTCTAAAGGTACGAACAATTATTTCCTTTTGTTTAAGTAGGGCATTTTCAGTAGAGGTAAGCAAAGATTCTTGGAAAAATCAATTTTATAAACTTCCTGAATTAGCGAGCAACTTCAGATCACCCGCAGCTGCGCATAGTCTTAATGCTTTCCCTACTCTAAAAATCATCGTTTCAACAAAATAATTGGCCCGAACCACTGACCTAATAATGATTTGCAAAACAGTAATAATATCCAGAAGCATGCACCTCATGGTGGGTTCCGTGGCCCATTGCATTTTTGTTGGTCAAATAGATTTTTAGGCGATTTAAATTAGAGCAAGTCATTTATTCGACCGATCACGCAGTTTCTTAGTTCCAATCATCGGCTTTCAGTTTGCGCCGGCCATTTAATTGGCCAATCATGCCACCTCTTTGTTCCGACCCTCCACTTTTGTCGCCGTAAATCATTTCCCATTTCTCCTATCGGAAAACCATACAAATGCTGGCTCTCAGAGGGAGCTCATTTTGCAAACTTTATCTCGACGAGTAAGTGGGTCGCACTATATTCAGCGATAAGAAACAGCCCTGCATTCCATCATTGCCGATCTCTTCAGAAAATTAAATGCGGTTGGCCATCTCAAAAGCAACAACCACAAAATGAATTTCAATTGGTCATTGTTGCCCTCTCAGAAATTTCAACTAACGATCTTACCCACTTTCTTCTTACAACCATTAATAACGTAATTGTGCTGCTCTTTCCGGGGTTATAAAGGGCTTATTGATCGTACGGAAAGAGGAGGCGGAGGGGGCAGCTGGCGAGAGCAGGCTTCGCGAGCTTAGCGACATTCAAGGGCTGCGCGTCGATGTTGGATGAAGCGCACAGTCTATGTTTGCCACTTGGTGCAGCATCAAATAACCACGCTAATTACAGCATAAGCATTAGTCTAGAAGCAAAGTATATTTGCGCTGAATATCACTTGCTTGCCAATGGGAATGCGCGTGAGTGGCGTGACGCACTCACCGAATGAATACACAAGAGGTAAAATATCATGACAATATTAAGAGAACATGTGCATGTTCTGGTATTTGTGACCCTTTTAAGGATTTGTGTATCGTATCTGTTTAGCTGTAAATGGACCTCTAGTGACTGTGGGGCTGCCTAATATTTGAGGGGTTCTTCTCTTCCAGTTGAGAACGTTGGACGAGACCAAATAAAATGGAAGATATTTGGCTTAGTCTGTGCTGCACATAAGGCACATTTAGGCAGCAAAGTGGGATTTATCGCGCATTTAAAAATTAGGTCCAATGTGGTGGCGGCGTCCGCATACACCTTGTTACCAAAGGTGGCTTCGTATTCAACGCGGGTTATGCTATAGTACAAAGCTTGTTTCAGCTATGCAAACATTCAAGCACTGTTAGGGCCCAGCTCTCCGGAACCTTTTTACAGTTTTTCTTTCTCATTTGTTTTCGCATTTAATTTACCCGACGTATGTCGAACTAGCCCAACTGATAAAAGCCCAAATCTAGCTGCAGGGTTCGAAATCAGAAAGATTTCCAAAACTCCATGGTTCTCTCCAACTATCACCGCGTATCGTTTGCCGTGAGATGTAAAAAAAATACTTTGTGAGCTCATTGATTCTCAGAACCAAATCTTTCTCAACCTCAGATACAATTTTTTTGCGTCTGTAATTCGCTACATGATAGAAAACATCGTCTATAATTGCAAGCTGTTGAAGAAAATGAAGGCAGGCAAATATGGTGTGAAAAGAAACAATTGAAAAAGCTCGCAGGAAATACAAATGTCATACGTCAAGGAATGAATGACAGAAGCCCCAATACAGCCCCCCAAGGAATACCGCATAACACAGAACAAAACATCTGTTAAAGCTGATACCCTCGGAAAAAAGAAGCTACAAGCGTGGGCAGAATATATGTTGGAGGACATGGCTGCTTCGAAAAGCTGCCTTCTTTCGCCCTGAGTGCTGGCGCATATTCAATGTGTGAATAAACGACCGAGTACTGTGAATGTTTGACAATGAGAAATGAATTCCCGCTGACCGCGGAGTTATTCATTATTAACCCCAGGAACGACGATGAGATAAATAAATCAAGGAGAAACAAATCTCCAGTACACACCGGGCTAATTATGATAACTTTCTGGCTCATTCAATTTCCACTTCCTCATTTTTTTCCGCTTGTCTTGAATGTGTGAATCTCATTTTAGAATGCATTCGTCTTTATGCGGTTTGTTTTGTCTGCTTTTCTCTCCGTTCTTCTTGTTCCGTTTTTTTCGTCACAGAGTTCGGCGAAGGAAGAAACTAGTGAAAAATCTTGACGGCACATAGACACTGGGTCTTCGCTATAAATGCGATAAATCAATATTCATAAACTAATTACTCCCCTGACTGCACCGATGGTTTTTCCTCCCAACGGACGCAATCATTTACATGCATAATTAGCGTGCACATTTTTTGACGACGGGGTAGTGTAAGGTCCTCCCATTCGAAAAGGTATCGAAAATTAATATCTAACGTCCAAGTCAAGGCCACCTGCGACAGAACGCAAGCGCTGGGAGGAATATTGAAACGCGTTCGCTGGAAACGAAAATACAATAAAACCTCATTAAACGAAGTAACCGCGACAAAAAAAGGGCCTTCGTTAAAAGAGACAGTTCGTTAAAAGGTTTTCGGCGTTTTGCACTCTACCCTCGGCTGTCAGGACTAAGAAAAGCAATAGAAATGAGAGATACATACGTCTTTTGCTAAATACCTCCTTTAAACAAGTCAGTTTTTTGATTCAATTAATATTTGTACATTGTATTGCATTCTATTATATTGCATCGTATGATATGGTATTGATGTCTTGTGCCATGGGGCAATCTTTCGCACAAAAAAAATATCGTATTGATTGTATTGTATTGGTCGTGATGTGTGGTTTTGTATTTTTTGTTGTAACGATAGTTCGCTTTACTGGATCCACATATTCAACCCTTCGCAATCGCAACAGTCGCTGCAAAGTGTCAGCTAACTAAGCAGCTAGTCGCCCTTACATGGATAGCATACATATCACATGCTAAATATCTCGTTAATAGGGTATTAAAGGCTGTTTCCGGTGTATATAGACTTACGATAGACATTGAAGGCCATTAAATCCCGTCAGACCGATTAAACGAAACAACTATTCTGAATGGCTCAAAAAAATATCTCAATAGGGTATTAAAGGCTGTTTCCTGTGTAGATAGGCTTACGATAGACATTGAAGGCTATTAAAACCGGTGAGACGGATTCAACGCAGCAACTATTCTGAATTGCTCAAAAAAAGACGCCAACCACTTTGTTAATTGGCGTGTCATCTGTATGTTAGAACTAGGCACCGTTAAAAAAGACGCCAAAGAGCCTACACAGCGTGGCAGCCCCAACCCCCCCCCTCCTGACCATGCCTGTAGGTGTCCAATAATTCATGCTGCTCCGTTCAAAGTAGGTCACCTGCCATTAAGGACTCCATATTAACCAGACTAGCCGTTCTGCAAACAAGAAAGTGAAGGAACAAGGAAACAAGCCCTGCCGTTAATGAGATTAATTTCTGCAATGCTTATTGCAGCCTTCTCTCTCTCTCTCTATTAGGACAGCAAATTAATTACGGGACAGCAAATTAGTTTGTTATATCCGATATTCGTTATAACAGTAGAGGTAAAAATCGGCTCCAACAAATCGACAATCTGGCTCGCGCAAAAATTCTTGATACAAAAATGCATTTTTTGGGCTTCCAACCCGCTATAAACAAAATAACCCTTACCTTTCTAGTTGTGCATTTGAAGCCGAATGAGCCGTAACCTCAGTACGGGAAATTACAACAAAACAAGGTTCAATTGACAAAAAAAGGTTTGTGTCTTTATTCATTTGATGAATGATGTGACCTTCATGTGGTGCCTACTCAGAGCACGGAGCAGGATGGAGCTTTCCACAGTGTCCACAAACAAAAGCGCATTAATACTTCTGCAGTTTCGGATGCCGAAGGGTTTTTCCAAATAGCTCCTCAGCCTCCGGGTCAAATAATTCTTCGTTATATCCGCTATCACACGCGGCTTACGGTTTCAGTTTTGGTATACAATTATGAGGTGCCATTGAAATAAAGCGTGACCAACAAAAGATCGTATTTAGTTCGCTATAGCCAATAATTCGCTATAACAGTGTTCGTTATACTGAAGTTCCACTTTATATATAAATATATATATATATACATATATAAATATATACATATATATATAGATTTAGACAAATATATATAGCAACCGAATAGCTAATTCTTTTTTTCTTTTTTTTCTTGACCTGACACAGTGCGCAGGGATTCCTGAGCAACACCATCGTTGGTGACGTCGGCAGGTCCGGTGGTAAATTTAAACAGCTGCTGGCACGACTACCACTTGAGTGGGGAAGCGCACAGTGGCGACAGCATGTCTCATGCATCCCTCTTCTGGATTTCGCAGGCTGTGACAAGCTGAACAGCTGTCGCCTTGCAGACGAAAAGACAGCAGCCGACGACCGCCGAACGACGCGCTTCCCCGGCGCATTTCCTCTTTCACCGCAACTCCAAAGCACTGTGGAAGATGTGACGTCACCGACCAGGCGCAAGACCACCTAGAGAAACAGGGTTGGTTCGAGATGCGCGCAGCCATTGGCTCCGCTCGGCGGTACTCACGCTTCTTTTTTTCGCAGACTAGCCACAAATCTGACGCGGAAAAAATACTGTTTTTTGTGCATTGAGCGGCGACTGGTGGACCTCAGCTTGGCTTTCCTCTCGTTTAGCTTGTGGTCGTGGTGTTAACTCCTCTCACTGGTTTGCAAGCGGTTGTAACTTGGATTTAATGCCCCGAAGCTAGCTTGAGCCGGCGCCTTGTGCAGACTGTTGCAGTAGCACCTCGCTTGCAAGCCAGTTCATCAATCTAGGCATGGGTACAGGAAAATCTGTGTTGTTAATACAGCCTTTTAAGACTGGTATAATACAGAATGACGGCCTACCATTATCCCTGAAAAAGACAGTATATGACAGCTGCATCCTACCGGTACTCCACCACCACCTCCCGCGGTCGACTGCCGTACTTGCTGACCACCATCAGCTCGCTGGACGTGCACGCGGCGCTCTGGAAGCCCTCCTCCAGCTCCAGGATCTCGGCCTCCAGCAGGGAGGGCCGCTGCCGCTTCCGGTTGGCAATCGGAGCAAATGTCGATTTCGTCGGGTTGTTTTGTGTTGAATAGCCTCTGACAACGTTTTTGTCTAGGAATGGCCGTTGTGCGGGTGATGGGATGAGTTGTTGTTGGTTCGGTCATGGCATTGAGTTGGTCTCCTGCAAGAGCTGAGCCCACGCTTGAAGTGTGCTCATGCAGAGACCAGACTGGAGCTCGCCTACCTCAGGGGAGCTCCCCTCCAGGTAGGGGAGCTCGCCTGGAGCTCCCCTAAGCTGGCGAAATTAAATCAAGCACAAAAAGAACAGAACTTCTGCGGGCGCAGTTTCAAGCAGGGGGTGCGCGAGAGGGCGGGAAATTTGAATTGCATGTTCATCAAGAGAGGAGTGAGACAGGGTGGCAAAGAGCGTGATGGGTGGTGGCAGTGAGCGGATAACGGCGCCACCACCCTTATGGCAAATCACTGGTCGCTACAGTGGCTTCTGCCTCGGCAGCTGGACCTAGTTAGTGCGGGCCAAAGGCCGCCAGCACGACTTCTGTCAGCTCAGCGATTTTTCACTAGGCTTCGTCTCAAACACCCGTACAACAGAAGAAGCCTCCCTTGTAGCCACGTCAGTTGCAGCGGCATTTAGACATATATATATATATATATAGATTATATATATATATATATAATATATCTATATATATATAGATATATATATACTATATATATATCTATATATATATATATTATTTATTTATTTATTATCGTGTGTGTGCATATTCATCCATCCATCTATCTATCTATCTGTCTGCCTGTCTGTCTGGCTCTCACTAGTTCTCACTTCCTCTCTCTATCTGAAAGCCAGGAATAAACGATTCCACTCGTAAATGAAGATGCCGTGAAACAGGGCACGTCTAAAATAGAAACGACTAGGGCGTCTTTTTATAATGCTGCAATGTCTGTACCTCGACAAGAGAGAACCACTAATACTTTCAAATAAATAAGGTATATTATGTACTTCAACAGCAATTTAGGCACCTAACTCTACAAGAAAACCCCTCCCGAAGTGCACGTAGTATGAGCCATTTTTATTTTATTTTTCTTTGGCAACAGGTTTCTTCGTAACACTTGTCCTTGTCATGTTCTTGGACTCGCTGATTCCAGCCGCTAGGAAAGCTCCACACGTCAGAAAGTTTATTTCCCGCTACACGATTAAGCTACTTTCACTTGTGGTTTATCTCCAGATGATGCGTCTCTTAGAGTAGGCAGCACTCACAACGCTTCTGGAACTTTTTTGCCCGGCAACTACTTTCAAGGGGTTATTTTTTTACCGGAGTAAACATTTCTTCTCGATTAGTCCACCTAGTTGACTACTATCTACATCCTTTTATTTACTACTCTTGGAGAAGTTGATGTGCTAGGTTTCTGAAGGAAATACACGAAGAAAACAGTTCTCAGGCAAAAACATCGCCTAGATGGAGCGAAAAACTTGGCCCGCGCAGAGTGGAGATCGTTTCTTCCTGTAAGCCGATACCTAACGAAGTCGTTCCTCTAACGACACGAGCGGGGGTAAAGTGCACGTACGCCTACGCCTGACACACATCGATCGGCCTCTTGGGTTTCATTATTTCGAGTGTGCACAGAAACTCGCGTATCGAAGGAAGGATATCCGGTGTCGGAGAACTTGGGAGACTTCGGTAACCCGAAGAACACTCCTCGTCTGCAACACGCAGCTCTGATGGTGAGAGCTTTTCAGGGTGGGCGTTTTCACTGTTACTTTTTCAACATTTCCGTTGCGGCCGCAGTATTTTTCTTGGTGAGGAAAAACAGAACCTCATACGTTAGTAGATACTAATGAGTCTGAACGAAGATAAAGCCCAGAAAAAGGGAGTGGCGGATATCGCGTTCATCCTCTCTCGAGCAGCCAGGCGGTTGATGATGACACGGGGTGTGATTGCGACCGTCGTATGTCGCGTACTGGGTTGTACTGTTATTGTGCATTCTTTCCTATCTTTCCTCGTTAGGTCGAGTCTGATGAGGCCTTGCCAGGCTAAACGAGCTGCTTTCGTGAGACACGAAACGTTACCCCCGATATGTGAGCAGTAAACAGTCGTATATTTTCGTGTGGACATTTCCTCTTCCCGCAAGATAAAATTTAGTGGCGAATGTACCCCACAAACGTGGGAGCGCACAGGATACATCGTAATCTTTGTCCAACTTAGAGAGAGAGAGAGAGAACTATATTTAATGAGTGTGGTGATGTAAGCCACGCTAAGATGCCCGGCTTGCTACTCTAGATGAACGTGGGGACGATGGCAATGAAAATGGCGATGAAGTTAGCGATATTGATGGGCATGGATGCGTTTAGTTTCCTGTACTGCCTGGTCAAGACTTTTTAATGCGCAATAATCGACCTGAGCTTACGCTGAGTCAAAGTCAAAGTCTAAATCCCAACTGGTTCGACCGCGCCAGGATGGAATAATCGGATAGACGTTGGCTTCATTACACGAGGGATCCAAGTTTGATTCCGACCACGCGAAGCGTTCTTCATCTGGGCACTTCATGTGAGTACCCTTATCATAATCATCGTTTTGCGGAAAATAATATGTAAAGTTGTCTTTCCTGCAGTAAGTTTTGCTGACGGGATGGTTGTTATATGTGGGGCATGAACAGCTTCGCTTTAAAATTTCACTGAGGTGAGTGTATGCCGGGAAAGCTGCTTCCCCCGCATAAAGCCTCTTGCCAAGGAAATGCCACCCTTTACAGGCAGCGTTAATTCTCCAGTGGCGCATAGTTCTCCGTTTTCTCCGTGCGCTGAAAAAAATGGTGGAAGCGAAGAGGGTTAACACTACACCACCGATCCGCGTGTCCCGCGACAGCTTAGAAGGCAAGAAAGAAAAAAAGGGCAAGAACAGAAACAATTGATCACGACGCAGCCACTAACGCAACGCCTCCCCATCGGTCTCTCGGTAGAGGACACAGCGCCATGTGAAAAAATTAAACTGATTTTACTCAAAGCGGAAGCTTGTCGGAAGTACAGAGAAGTGATTCGCCATAATGGGATGTAGCACCGTCAACCGCTTATTTCTACCATCCAATGCAATTCAAATTTCCACGCTCGCGCGCCTGCTCTCGCAGTGCTCTCGCGCCCCTTCCTTACTTGCGCCAACGGGAGTTCGGTTCTTTTTGTGCTTGCCTTTTCCTCCCTGCACGTGCCGGCGTATCACTGCCACTTTTTTTCGTTTGCTATCACCAAAACCAACCCAACGAGCGTTCCTAACTAATTTAAACGCGGTGCTGCTGGTAAATTACGTGTACTTTGGCTCAAACGTACCTGCACTTTTCTTTGCGCTAAACAGCGGGGAGATGTATTGAAAGTGCCAGCGCTTAACGAGTTTCGAACGCTTATCACTATATAAGCCGCTTGGCATTCAACGCCTCTGAGTTACGCCGTGACGACAGCCACTACGACGGAACGCCGTGCGGCTCTACTTGGGTCCAGCGAGCGAGCTACGACGACAAGGCGAGCCCCTACAGTGCTCTGCACTTGGAAATAAATCTTCACACGCCGCGCCACGAACTCGTGCACAGCCAGCCGCCGATCACGTGAACACCCGTCTCCTGGCGACCGCCACGGATAGACTCCAGATTCCAGACGATCAGCGTGCTCATGACGGAAAACCGCACATGAGTTTGAGTGGTAGCGTCGTACGGCAAACATCGACCATGATCATGCGTGAGCAGCTGAGCGTAAGCAACAAGCTTGGGCTGCCGATGCTGTCGAGTAATAGGAGCTTAGCGTAAACGGCGTGCAATCCGACTAAAATACGCGCTATGCGAAGCCGATCCACTACAAAGAGGCGGAGATAACATGCTGTGAGGATTCAAAATTTTATGAGCCAACGCCAAAGCATCCATTTCTCCACAATGTACTGGGACACGCAGGTCAACGTGTGATCGTTCCCGGTATGCGGGTGATTGGTCCAAGATTAGAGAGTGGACGAACTCGGCGTGCGAGTGCTAAAGATGCGTTTCCGGACAACAATGGTCAAAACGTCCAGAGTGTGTGGTGTGTGCAGAAACTACCCTCTAAGAGGTATTGTACTCTTTCTTTCCTAGACGTTTGGTTAGGTGTGACCATAAGGCCAGCTGACCTACCTGGCGAAACTCAGTGCAGTTAAATAGCGGTTACTCGCGCCGTCGCCTTCTGTTCATGAACATTAGCCACATCACGCACGGCGGGTGGTCACTTTGAAAGGGTGAGTCGTTGAAGAGGCCGTGAAGATAAAATACAAGTTCAGTTCGTTGAAAACACTTTTTAACGTTTGATTTGTTGGAGTTAGCAATGATAGCAATTTTATCGCAAACGTCAAATGAGTGACCAAGACATTAGGCAAAACCGACGAAGTAATTCCAACTCCCCGTAAACTTTTTGGCGATTTTTCTATGACGTCACATAATACCATTTAGGCAGCTCCTGGCCACCAACCTAACCCACCACCAAGAAACGTGACTGGGTGATCGTGGTGAGGCTTCTAGTTCCGTTTGATCGTATCACTGGAACGATAACGTGGAGTTAACACTGTGCTTTAGTGATTTCCCATATTACGTCACCCTTGCCCATATTACGTCACTGTAGCGCGAATATTTAAACTTTTCTTATTGTACATTCTTGTTTCGCTTAAAAAATGTCTTTCGTCACCAGGCTTAAGCTGTTGGAGCTGTTAAACGCTAGTTCTTTCACGCGAAACAAGACTGTATTTTGTCTTCATAGCCCCTTAATGTGTCTTTCAAATCACGGTACAGTCGTTTATCGGGAATCCGTTCCTTTCGGGCGAAGTAAAACTATTTATAATGCGCATTTCTTTATCTCAATTGATTTTATCGTTTGTTTGCTTTTGTATACCCAGCGCCTTCGCTGATTGTTCACTTCTGTCGGGCACAGTGGCTCCTCATTTTAAGCATCTATTCTTAAAAGCTGATTGCATATCACATGGTCTACACCCTTGGGTAAACCCTCCTGCCACAACAGCGTGTGTTAAGACGAAGGATATAGGCAACCCATGCAGAGGTCGCACCTATCAACCGCACTCCGAAAGTTAACTCCCTCCCGTTTGCAGGGCAGAATATTTTGTGCCACAGGCGTCACCCGTCACAGTCCCAAGAGGCTTTTAAGCCTATTGAGACTGCGACGGGCAACGTTAGCCTTACTTCGTTGATTTAAAGGCAACAGGTTTGCCTGAACAATTGTAGGACAGTACGAGCGTTCATCGTCTTTCATTCGCCCAGTTGGTCAGACTAGTTGTTTTATTTTAGGTCTTTTTGTCCGTGGTGTTGTCTTTGTACTTACCTTCAGTCTTTTTTTGCTCCTAAATCTAGCCCTTTCCATTATTTTATTATAGCCTTTCTTTCTCTTTCAATCTCCCCTATCGTGTTTTTTTTTTCATTTTCATGTTTAAGGTAGCCGGCCGGACTCTTTGGTTAAACTTCCTGCCTTTCCTGTGTCATTTATTTACATTAATGACCTTCGCAGAAAAATAAAAACGCAGTTGCGTCTATTTGCAGATGACTGCTTTCTTTATATTCCCCTTCATACCCCTAACGCCGCTATCACCCTACAACGCGACCTTGACGCTACCACTTCATGGTGCGAAAAATGGCATATATCTTTAAACCTAGCAAAATGCAAAGACACTTCGTGCACATGAAACACACCACCACACACGCAACCTACCGCTGTAAAAGGAACCTGCAACACTATTCTAAACTTTTTTGTATATCCTAAATTTTTGCATAACGCTGTAAACAAACTCGTCAAGTACTTATAATAGGGGTCGGGAAGTACCTCGGCCAAAAATTAATGCTCTAATCCCATTCGATAGATAGCTTAGAAACTTAAACAAATTTTTCCTGTCTTCCCCGGTGTTCGGCAATCTTTCAGCCCTTGTATTATGTCATTATAGCGATATAGCGGCTATTAGGCCGGCTTACTTTAAGTTGCAGCAACAAAAGCCATCCATAGCCACTTTTTAAAATCGCCGCATATGAAAAACAGAAAAGGAAATCGGATCTGATGCGACGGACAAATCACGCAATGCCGCTTTGTGCTGGCGATAGCTAAAGCTTTCACTGTGCCTTCTGACTAAAAGAAAAGGGGAAAGAGTGTTACCTGAAGTGTTGCCACTGCACTTTAATTCTGTTCATACTGACCACGCGTCCGCATTTTACAAATATCTAGGAGTTAACATGACGCCATCACTATCATTGGTGTGACATAGTGAAACCATCCATCACCTTGTTTGGCACTGCCCAAACAAATTCTCTCAATAACGCAATTTTTCCATCCTTCTCTCTCTCAAGCCTACTAGGCCTGTCGACCCTCATCGCTTACTTATCCGTCAAAAGCGGTCTAGCCCGAGTGGCATAGCCTAGACCGACTCCAGCCCCACGTCTGCCCATCAACATTGCCTTCTACGACTCCTCAATACCCTTTTGCATGTCCTGCGACGTCATCAACCACTCTCTAAGGCGACCACTGGCTGCAACGTACCATACCACCGCAACCCCTATCTCCTCCGTGGTCTAGAGCCATCCTACCAATAACAATTGAAGCAGCGGCAACGCCGAGTAATGCGCGTACCACACATATTCATTCGGCAGAGGTGGGTAGAGTAAGGGGGAGTTACGTCTTCATATGGAACAGGCCCGAAATCGTTTACTCGACTTCTTTTTTGCATACCAACACATGCCCCCTTTTTGCGCGCCATTTTTTGTGCACACGTTTTTTGTGTGTGCCAATAACTGTCGACGCAACTACACCCCAATTCCAAAAAGTTGCTTGCCAAGCGTTTGGGCGTAGACTTTTATAGCTCGTAGCTATAAACAAAAGAACCGATTGATGTCACAACTTGAACCTGCTTTATTTATACATACAAAAAGGCAAGGCCATCGAGACGACTCCGCCGCTTGAGTGTCACTGCCAGAAAAACGAAGATAGCACCACAATCGTACTCTATGAATCCATCCTTTCACCCCAAAGCTGGCTCTGCAGTGGTCAAGAAGCTACGTATGGTTATGATGCCCTATAGCAAACGCTACTACCTTAATTGGGAGCTTTAAACATAGCATCTTCGTGCCGAGGTATTGCACTGCCGTAGAATGGCACTCATTCGCAATACCCATTGTCACACTCAAACGCTGATTATTGATTCGCCAAGGTACAGGCAACGCCCAAAAGGCAAATGTGTCTCCCTTGCAAAACAACCTGCACAAATTAAATGGCATCGCTTTTCTTAATCCAGTTATCGCGACTTAGTTCCGCTATTAAGCCACCGGTATAAACATAATAGCCCATTCACAATACACGTTTCCATGATTGCCACCCAATCGTAACATCATAGAATGTGCTTTTATGAACAGTAAAACTCTCCCGCTTTTTCGGCCATTTCCGGAACAATACACAAGTAAATTAAGCTGACTCTAGAAGTATAAAACGTTATCACAGACAGTTATTGGGAGGGTCGCGCACAATGAGTCGGTCTACGCACCCAATAACGTACATCCGGGAAGCATCACAGTGTAAGGATGTCCATTCAGGCCTAAAAGGTCTAACAATTTTTACGATTTTACGACAGAAACGCCACTGTTGATATCAGTAAACCATATTGCTGTAGAAGATGCTGCAAGGTTCGAAGCCACTCACCGTTTCGCCTTTCTCGTTATGCACAGGCTGGACCGGAGAAGCGATGAGGCTGAGAGCAGCTGTGGCCACCAATGCAGCGGCATGGCTCCCGGTGGTCCTGCAAGGAGACATCCACGGCGATGCCTTGTTCTCTGGAGAGACGGAACCGTTACCGGAATTTGCCGAAACGATTTCGCTTCCTTTTCCCTAGGCTGGGTCGAAGATCTGCTGGTGTTGTTGCTGTTTCTGTGCTGCAGGTGGAGACGCCAGCTGCGAGTCTTCTTGGGAAAACCATCCCCCCCCCCCCCCCCCGCGTGAGCGAGTAAGGCTGGCACGTCTACTGCCGTGGAAGAGGACCCCGGAGGTCCTGACCTCGGGGATGACGTCGCCTCTCCAGACACAGTCGCCGCTGCAGGCGAATGCTTACCGGGCTTTGAGGCGAGAGATGCGACGCAGCTGCGTCGTCTGGAGTGAAGATCGGCCGGTGCCATGTCTCTCTCTCTCTCCTGTGCGCACACGAGACTATAAGCCTGCTAGGCGTCGCACAATAAAAAAACGTCTACAGGGGGTTTTTTCTGCATAACCATGCAGGCAAGCCAGTACCAAAAAATACTTAGAAGGCACCCCGAAAATACTACGGGTAGTCCTTTTGGTCTGGTCCTGGTAGTCTGGTAGTCGAAGTATACCTGGCTTGAATAAAATACGGCAATACGCGAGTATTCTACGCCATGTTTTAGTGTTCCTTGCACTGTTGCGCTTCCCAAAACGTGACTTCATTTGTGGAAACCTGGTTTAAGCTTTGGCGGAAACCATTTAATATATTACCATAAAGAAATTCGGATCTTGCGTTTGAGATGACGCTACGTTTGTAGGAAGCGGACTCCTACATTTATTTGAGCGTTGCGTAGTCCCGGTCAGAACTTGAAGGAGCGACTAAGGCGAGCGACCACTCAGGCGTGTAGTCGCATTCGATCTCTGTGGGGCGCGTGGCAAAGCTAACGCTACTGCGCCACCCCGCTGATAATGATTGTGGCGCTGGTGATTGCGATGGCGATGGTGTCTATACAGGGCTCTGTAATAAATTGTGGGAAGCTGCATCCGCTCCACGTCTGCTTCCTCACGCTGATGCCCATCGGCAGAGAACATAGTCTGGTAATACCTTTTAAGCTCTTAATTTTTGCACGGCTTTTCAAGGGGGTTTATGCAGGAGAAGGTGATGACAAAGCTTGTTGACATTTTTCTAGTAGCACTTGAACTGGGAATTAGCTGGCTTACATTGGTGATGGGACAGACGCAAGAGCACTGCACCAAAAGAAAATAGCTTTGCCAGATTGGCCTTTGTATGAATATGTCTATGTTCTCCTATGAATGGACCTTTGCAAAAATTAGGAAAATGACTATAACGGCGAGAATCGATACAGATTTTTGAATAAATTGCGGTTTTTACCTCGTATGCTGTCAGCGGACACCGTCGCCTAAAGAACCACTGTGTCCCTCGATGACAGTCGCGTCTACTTCCCGAACTTCTGTATTGCGCAACAGCAGCCTCCACGACAACGGAGACAAACCTGGTTTCGATCACGCATAGTCCCCACGCGAATTACTGGACATAAATATCCAATCCTCTCCGCAACATTCTCCCGACCACGAAGTGCTGTAGTTGTCAACTGCACTGGTAGATTGCTCATCCGAGCCGTCACTTGCGTCAGTGCACTTCGCACTATTCCCTCGGGCAGGCCGTCCCACATCCACTTGTTACCCAGTCGGCTCTTCCGGCAAATAACAGAGCAGCGACCGTCGAACGAACAGTGATTGGGTCACAATCGCGATGCCTGTGTCTCTTCAAGTGGACTGTCGTCTGCTTTGAGAAAACAAGAATTATGCACGGCATCTAACTGATCGTCAGTACATTGTAGGTCAGCCCAGCCATGAAGTTTAGCACTATTAGCAGCCTGGATGTACGCTTTCGGTGCAACGAAGTCCCGTTGCAAGATTCCTGTCATGTGCACCGTGCGTTGCAGCTGCGGAGCAGACGATTTCTCTTTTTTTCGTTAGTGCAGACAGCAAGGAGAAGTCGCTTGCAGACGACACAATGCAGGTGCGGTTGCAACGTGAGCACAACAAAAGCGCGAGTTTTTTGAAAAAAAAAAATAAACGCAAGGCACGATCAGTGAAGTCTGTTCGACGCAACACGTCCTCCTCTCCACACGGCGAAAGAAACGCTGCTCTCAAAAGGGCCGCTCGTTGGCGGCTGCCTTCGATCTGTTCGCGGGCCAGAGTTACCGTCGCAGGCTGCTTTGCGCTTCGGGGCGCGGCCGCCACGCGGCGCTTCCGAGCTGATTTCGCTCGCGGCGGAAATTTTAAATGCAGAGCGCTTAAGGGGCTCGCCTTGTCGTCGTAGCTCGCTGTAACGCTCGATGTCAAACGAGTGCCGGAATCAGGCGGCGCAGCGAGATAATGGACCCAAAAAGAGCCCGGTGTACCGGCGCAGGGCGTCCCGCAGAGCCTTCGAAAACCAAGTGGTTTAATTAGTCATAACCGTTCGAAACTCGTGAACCGCTGGCACTTGTCATACATCTCCCCGTTGTGTAGCGCAAAAAAACTACAGGTACGTTTGAGGCAAAATATATTGTCACAGGACATCTGAAGAATGCCCATGACGCCATAGCCCGGCGTCGAAGACGACGAGGAAAAGGCAGGCGTGCAGACTCAGCGGACTCAGCCATCACGGCTTGTAAATAATGTAAATAGATCCCTTCACCCCATCCCATCATTCGCCTCATCATTGTCCTGCCGCCACGTAACGTGTTTGGTGGAGGGTGCGGCATCGTCACCCCCGTCCTGGCCCTAGCTTCGCACCGTCACAGCTGCGGTGCAATCTTCGAGGATACGCTGGCCGCGTCTGCAACCCCTAACCTTGCCTCGACCAGCTCTAGACGAAGTTCCCCACCCGCGTCCCCAGCCCATCACTGACGATGATGCCCAAGTGAGGCCAGCCGATCATGCCCAGCCTAGACCAGCCGGTCATGCCGTGTCCCCAGCCCTTTCGTGCAGCTCTGTTCCCAGTGCCCTCATCGATTCGTTTGGCTGCCTTGTGGGCGTCGATGTTCAGGGACCAGCCTGAACCAACCCTATCATCGTCATCCGTGGCGGCAAGGACTTCGCTGTGTATACTTACCCCATCTCATCCTCACCCGAGATGTCGATGCCCAGTTTTCCGGCTGCGCGTCGACGTCACCGAGCTCTATGCTGGCTGCCTTCGACGAATTGTGTGCGATGGGGTGGAGACTCTGGTGTCAAAACTTGTGGACCAGAAGCTGTTTTTAGCTGCTACATTTAGAGTCCCCTATAGCAAAGCAAACGTCGCACCGGTATCCCCAACCGCGCAGCACCCGTCTTCTGCGATGACCCCCAACACATCAGCAGCCGCGTCAACCATTGCGGCCCGCACTCGAGCGCTGCTATGACGAGGTCAAGCTGCCAATCACAGACCTTCGCAGGTGAAAGGAAGCAACAACACTGACCTCGAGCCGTGTCACTGTGGCCTCGATCGGGGCGGTCGCCTTTGTCTGGGGGCTACTGTCACAGCACATCTGGAGAATGCCCCATGGCGCCACAGCCCGGCGTCGAAAACGACGAGGAAAAGGCAGGCGTGCAGACTCAGCGGACTCTGCCATCACGGCTTGTAAATAATGTAAATAGATCCCTTCACCCCATTATATCGTTCGCCTCATCCTTGTCCTACCGCCACGTAACAATATGTAATTAACCGGCAGCACCCGCGTTCATTTGGTTCGGAATGCTCGCTGGGTTGGTTTTTACGATAGTACAACGCCGGCATGTGCGGGAGGAAAAGCAAGCACAAAAAGAACAGAACTCCAGCGGACGCAGTTTCAGGCAGGGGGCGCGCGAGCACTGCGGAGGCGGGAAATTTGAATTACATTGGGTGGTTGAAATGAGCCGATAACGGCGCTACAGCCCATTATGGCGAATCACTGCTCTGCCTTTCCGAGGTCTTTTATGTTGAGTGGAACGGCTTTATTTTTTCTTTATCCCGGATTTCTCTCGCGAGATGCTGAGATAAGCATCTCTCGAAGGCTTCGAAAAGACAATGCATATGAAGAGCAGAGACATAAAAGCGGATGAGAATAAAATCTTGGTTTCGGGAGTTGTACGATGTCTTCTATTTTAAGCTTGACGGAAAAGTTCCAGTCGAGAAAAAAAAGCACTAACCTAGACTCCAATTTTCGCCGTACTCGGAAATTGTTGCTCTGAACGACAAGGAATAGCTTTTGTAGTTGGGTTCCCTTTCTTTCGTTGTAGCTCGGGGGTGGATGTGAATTGCTTTGTCGACCGAGAAAGAAGAGGAGGACGTTTGCTTCACTGTCCCCACTTTTACGTCTTTTCATTTTGTGTGTTTTTTTCATTTTTTAAAGAAACGCGAAGAATTTCTTTTCCCGAGCAAGTCTCAAGTGTGTCCATCTCACGGAACGGTGCTTGATGGGTTAGCGGATGAACTAGGACAAGGCATTTTCTTGTTACTTTTTTTCACATTTATAGGATTACTAGAGCTGTCCTCCTGTTTACAAGTGTCGCAGCAAGTGTTAGCAATAACAAAGCGTTGAGCCACGGCTACTCGATGAAAAGGAGGTCCTTTCCTTCCAGCGGCCGTGGTTGAGCTGCGGCCGGGAAGCCAAGACAAACACGCTGTATAGAGCAAAGGGTGCTTGCGCAAGCGCGCAATGTGCTTCAAATTCTTTGGCGGCGTGCTTTTTCATGCCTTTTTGTGTGTTTGTGTGGGCGGAGGGCTCGGGGTTACTTTTGACTTGACACTTAGAAAAAAAATCCAATCTTCGTTAAAATAACGCTCGGCAGCTATTTGCACCATAGTTTTGGGGGGAGTTTATTTTCCGCAGGGCATAGATGAGGGGGTGTAATTCGACGATGATGAAGAAAGTTCATTACACAAACATGCAAATACTCGCTACTCGCAGCATAGTTTTCTGTGATGTGTAGCGCATTTTTCAGCGGATACTTAAATTGCAGTTCCCTTTTCCCACTTAGCTGTTGGCAAGAAAATTTGGCGCTCGGCGCTTTACCAGCAATAGCGACGTTGACACGATTCCTTTAAGGCTGAAGTCTCAGATCTCTACGTTTCATAGAACGCGTAAGCATGAGCCCGGGTTTGCTCACCGGGAAAGGGGAAGGGCAGTGCGGGGGGAGGGTATAAGCAGGGCTCTGAGAAAGGGCAACGCAGCGCGTGCAGATATATTCAAGTTCAATTTCAATTCAATTCAATTTATTTTCTTTGTGGCGCTACAAAATACATACGCAAAAAACTGTTTGGACCCATAGACAGCGGCTAGTAAGCGGTCCAATAAAAATATGTAAGAATTGCAGACAACACATACCAGTACTCATGGTCGATAGTAAACGTAAATAAACGTTAAAAGGCTCGTTAGAGTACAGATTTCTTGAATCGATACAATTCTATAAGCCAGTGAAATAAACAAGAGCACGTTGAATCTTTGCCAGCAATATAGAAAGGCAATTGCGTATGCCACTCAGGTTACAATAAATACATAATATCAGAGCACAATAATCACATAAAATGCAATAGGTTATCACAATGTATATGAAGTATCGCATTATTCGATAATCGGGGTATAAGTATGGGAGTATGTACAAATAATGGCTGCAAGCATGAATTCAAAGTGCGTCATTCATTTTAAGGTTGTGCTTTTTTATGTAACAAAAAATTGTTAGCAACGTTTACGTCATGCGGCAGACGGTTACAAACCTTGACACCAGTATATTCCGACATACGTTCACCGTAAACGTTTCTTTTTATGGTTAAGTTGAAATTACAAAGGTATGGCCCACGTTGCGTGTGCAGGAGTATTAAGTATAGACATGTGAAACGGAAGGCTGTTTTCATTATGTTGTGGATGCATTCAGCAGTTTTTTTTTTACGGATATCAAATCGTAAGACGCGTAGTTCAGTAAAAAGTGCCTTGCTGGGTCGAGAGTAGCCAGAAAGTGTAATTATTCTAAGAGCTCGTTTTTGCGGTCACCTCACGCGCTCTAGGTAAGTATTGTATGTCCAGCCCTACGACTCGATGCAATACATCAGATGAGTGTGCACTAAGGTGAAGTATAGGACCCGCAAATCATCGGTGACGAAATACTCATGTAGCTGAATTAGGACAGAGCAGCCAGACGCAATCTTGACACGGGGAAAGGGAAACAGCTGTGCGCCAGAAACGGGGACGCTGCTGCCTCACGCGCAATATAAGACAGAGAGAGAGTGAGAGGGGGAGGGAGGGAGACTAAGGAGAGCGGAAGTAACTTCGGAGGGTGATGTCCAAGGGGCTGTTGAAATGGTGACAGGCGCGGCCGCCAAGTTCAACAGAAAGTTCAACAGAAAGGAGAGAGAAAGAAAGTCCAACTTTAAGCTTCTGCCGTCACATTCTTACGAAATTCTATTCATTTTTTCCAAACTATGCACATATAATAAATAGCGTATGTAATTTACGGTGCTCGCAGCTATGGCCCGTGGTATTCTTTTTGCTAACACTGAAATTCTTCATTTGAATTTCAATATGCTTCCGTTTTTATGCACTTGATTATCAAGTGCGACATTCGTTGTAAAATATTCGTCGCCTGTTTAATCTGACGCGAGTGCATGTTTAACGGTTAACAATGGGTATTACGAATTCGAATTACTTAAGAATGACGTATTCCCCACTAAGAGAATGCTACGGGAACCGTTTAAATCGGTGCACTTTGCAGAAACCCAAGTTCAAGCGTGACCCCGTTTCCACATTATCGACGTAAGTCTGGACTGCTGCTGATCTGGTAGAAATAACAGAAAGTTTTAGCGAAGCTCCTCGCGTAAGCTACGATAGAGGCTGCGAGTAGCGGGACCCGACTGCGCATGCGCGCGGGGGCCCGGCGAAGTGGGCCGCCCGTCACCGGAACGAATGCGTGCATGCATGCCCAGTCGGGTACTGGTACTGCCACCGCCACCGCTAGCGTAGCGTACGCTAGCCACTGTGCTAAAACTATCTAATAGCGTTTGGTGTTCGAAAGCGTAAGCTGGATAGGTGCGACCATACTGACAGCGCTTTCTGTGTCAAGAGTGGTATAGCCTCGCAAGAAAAGGTTACGGCCACACTGGTGTAGTACTAGGCTGAAACCACCCCCATAGGACGATGCCTTCTTAGACATAAAGATGTCAATGAATGAAAACCTAATTATATTGTCACGAAGCCAAAGACGACGCAGTTGTCTTCAAAGAAAGTAAGTTTATTGGAGCGAACATGTGCTCCCCTAACAACTCAACGAATACACAGGCGGCGAAACAGCAGTCAAGAAAGTGACGTGCGTAGTCGAGCGTCGAGAGGTCGAATGCCGTGGCATCAGCTCTGCGAGGAATTTATCACTCGGCGGCGAGGGTTTCTCGAATAGTCGAAGTGTATCCAGAACACTGTAGATCAACGAAGGTTATTCTAGGCTGTTTCACGATTAGTTCGGAACGCTCTCCCTATCAGAAGAGATAACACATGCGGCACAGAAAGAAAGCAACAGAACACGCGCCTCCCTTGGCCCACAGACAACACTGATAACAAAGACCGGCGCAGCCGGGCGGTGAAAGCAAAACACAAATAAACAAACCCAATACATGGTTCGCGGCAATATTTTATTTTTAATGAATTCTTCTCTAGTATTTTACGCTTCCTTTACCTGTGTCTGAGCTATCAAATTGTCTCCCATTGGTATTAGGGGCAAAGCCCAGCTCGGCTCTGGCTGTTGGCGTCTCCTGTAGTCGTCGTCCCATGTAGTTACGGCTACTAAAACACCAGGACCATCGTTTTCCAACGCCTCGCGCTAGAACGTTTCATCTCGTGGGAAAAACACGTACAAAGAACACACCGGGACACAAGTTTTACAACGCCTGGCGCTGGAACGCTTCGTGCTTCAAGACACGAGACTTTTACAGCAGAGCTGTGTACCTCTACCCCCTCACGGTTTCATCTCCGTGGGCAAAAACACTAAGGCGCCAAGAATATACTCATACACTACATGCTTCGCCCCTCCCCAAGTTTCACGTTAGTGGGGATGGCCCGAGATTTTTTTCCCATGCCCCTTTTTGTGTGGCAGGGCCTGTGCAAGGAGATCAACGGTAGAAAAGGCACTTGTGTAAAAAAAATGTCTGCTTTACCCCATTGCGTTACAGTATTCAGGTGATTGATTAGTATTGATGATTGATGTTATTAGAAATAACTAGTCATTAACGCATATTATAGATCAAAGCAGGAAAGGAGTCCCATCTGCCCTAACGATGTCAAACGAACCGATTGCGCATACTACCCACGCGACGCCACGCGTTCCCTGCCCACGACAACCCAAAAGACAACGATCCGCGCGGTATCCAGGCAAGAGCGAAACTAAAAACATCAGCCGCGGTCACCCTCTGACAACACGCCCACTGTCGTTTGGCCCCCGGAGTTTCCCTAACCGCTATATCTCGCTCTCGACCCCTTCTGTGCGACGCCCATGCAGAGCTATAGCGCACAGACACCTCTTCTGGGAACCCACTTTGAAGTTGTATTGGCTGCCTTAATTACGTTCCCTGCATAATTTTATCTCAAGCGAAAGACCGTATACGCTCCCGGCAATATTCGGTTCTATTTTGGGGCTCCGGCCGGTATCACTTACCCATAGTGCCGCCGTTTTATCTTTCGAGCTACAAATAGGCAACGTGAATGGGTCTTCACAAGGAAAACGCGATTGTTGAGTGCTCCAGAGCGGGTGGGCGTAGAGGCGTATAAAGCAGTTACGAGCTGAGAGACCCTCAGTTAATAAGCAGTGCAGGCTGAAGGACGTTCGACGACAAAGCTATTTCCCTTGTTTGAAGAAAAGGCTGAAGTAGAAGGCACAGCAAGGCCAAACCACCTCTGTCATAGAGGTCGGTAATGACCGTTAAAAATGGAAACACAGGTAGTCACCGTGTACAGCTTTTGCACAGATGCTTCTGTGCTGGTATATAAAGTGTTTGTCACATTTTTCTAGGCCATGTTGAAAATGTATGGGCCACAAAACTTTCAAAGTACAAGCTTACCTCTGCAGCCAAGATAAAACATTTTATGCCTGAAAGCCGGAGAAAATGTCTTTCTTTCTTACTGTAATAACATAATTTAGTCAGAGTTAAACATTAGCTTTTACTTTGAATTCACTGTGGCTCAGAAACCATTGACGTTGCCTAGAAAATTTTGATAAACTCTCTACGTGCAGGTTATACAGATGCGGGAGTGCATGAATGTATATGCCTATGTAGTGCACAGTGCTTCATTGGAAAAGTGTAAGTTTAAGATTCAAATTTTGGGTTGTTAACGCGCCGAACCTGCCCCTGGGATTTGAGGCTGGCCTTAGTGGAGGGCTCCGGATTAATTTCGACATTCCTTGGATCTCCAACGTGCGCTGTAATGTCGAGACACGGGCGTTGCGCTTCTCGCGTATACATCAGAAGAGAGGCCGCTGAGGCCGCGAATCGAACTCTCGTCCTTGCGCTAGGAAGCATAATGAGCCACTGCGCCACTGCGACGGGCATTGAAAGAGAGTAAAGTTCAACAATCATGAATGGTCTTAGACAAGGGAACAACTTATCGATGGGAATTTAGGAAGGAGACAAAGGTACGAACAACGGAGGAATATTTAAGCCACCTAAGGTTTGCTGATTCCATCGTCTTGTTCAGTGATACGGGAAAAGACATGCAAAAGATGCTTCAAACACTTTAGACCAAATGTTTTTTTGTAGTGTTAAAGATAAAAAATTTAACGCAGCTTGCTCTAGTGGTGCAGGACGGAGAAGCCGCAGAGGTTGCGGCGCCTTTCCCTTCGTCGGGGACCCGGCGGTTGCACCTCACAGGGATTTCGGAACTTTTGCCGCTGAAAGTTCCCCATGACTGGCAGACCCGGATCGTTTCGTCCGCCGGCTTTCACATCTCTCCCGAAGTGGAACCATATGATGGCACTACGTCTGATATGTTGCGCCTCGGAAGGCACGTTGTGCTAATAAAGCTTGCAGCCCTACTCTCACAGTGCTTGAGCACTAAAATGGGGCCAAAGGAGTGGAAAAATTAGAATTTATGTTTTCTACGCAAGAAAGGTGATGCCAAAGAGCTTAAAAATTACAGGCCCATCAGGCTCATCTCCGTTACCTACAAATTATTTACCAAGGTAATTCCCAATCGCATAAGTGCCACTTTGTTCTTTCAACAGCCACGAGAACAGTCCGGTTTCAGGAAGGGCCTCTCAGCTTTAGACCATGCTCACGTTCTCAACAAGATAACCGAATAGTGGTCAAAGTATAATGCACCGCTGTATATGCCATTCATAGATTATGATAAGACATTTGACTCAGTGCCTACTTCAGCAGTAATAAACGTGTTGCGTGATCACGACGTGCACGAGGCATACATTAAGATCTTCAAAGATACATACAACGCATGCCGGGGAACTATACTGCTTCATTACAGAAATTGTATATTTCCGCTACAAAAGGGTGTCCGGCAAGTGGACACAGTATCGCCCCAATTATTTACAGCCTGTCTGGAAGGTGTGTTCAGAAAGCTCAGGTGGAGCAGAACCGGAGTGCGAATCAAGGGGGGGTTTCTCAGCCACTTAAGCTTTGCAGACGACATTGTCTTGTTCAGTCAAAGCAGTCAGGATTTGCAGCGCATGATGTGCCAATTGTGCTCGGAAAGTATGATTGCATACTTAAAAATAAACACAAAAATCCAAGGTAATGTCGAATTAGCACGCCAAGGTACACCACTTCCACGTAGGCAATAAATTCTTGGAAACAGTCACCGAATACGTATATCCTTGGCAAATCACAGCTGCTGGTTCAAACCATGAACGGGATATTACCCGCAGAAGAAGCATGTGGTGGTCTGATTGCGGTATGAACTCAGATATTCTGGCTGGTAAGGTTCCTCTGTCACTCAAAAATCTTGTAATAAATCAATGCGTCTTTCCAGAACTGAATTACGGGGCAGAAACTAGGGGTCTCACTAAAAGACTTGAAAGGAATCTAATAGGCACAGCGGGCCGTGGAACACACAATGCTAGGGATCACGTTCAGGGATAGGAAACCAGTCACATGGGTTAGGGAATACATAATTGTGGAGGACATTCTAGTTCAATGTAAGCAAAGAAAATTGCCATGGGCTTGTCACGTAATGCGAATGGTGATGCGTAACGAGACTGCGAATGCGAACTATCCGTTTAACGGAGTGGTTGCCAATAGACCGCAACCGCAATAGGGGTCGGCCGAGAAATCCATTGAGATATGACCTCCAAAAATTTGATGAAAAACATAAACGCAGCTGCACTCGATAGGCATGGCTTTAAATTTTTGGGAGAGGCTGTCGTCCTGCAGCGGACACAACCAGGCCTATGACACCCCCCCCCCAATATATATATATATATATATATATATATAATATATATATATATATATATATATATATATATATATATATATATATGTATTTATATATATATTGAAATAACGGTTGCCAGTCAAGAAGACCTCGGAAAACAAAGGGGAGGATATGGTAGGTCAGTGAAACATATAAAGAATTTGGAAAGAAAGAAAGTGGAGAAAAAATGCCCGCCAGGTGGGAACCGACCCCACGACCTCCAGAATACCGGTCTGGTGCGATAACCACTACGCTACCGGGGGGGGGGGGGGGCTATTTTTCCCCTCCACTTTCTGGGGTATTTATGTCAATGTCATTTTTTCCTGTGCTTGGGGGTGGTAGCCAGCGCCACTCCGACTTGTCGGGGTGAAGGGGACCTTATTTTCAACCCCCGGGCCATGACTCGAGTGTCTACGACATGTCAAGAGTGGTCGACCAGCGTTGAACCCTCTTAAGCTTTCTATGGTACCAAGACTGCCAGAACAGAGGCCCTCGATATACATTTAGCGAATCAGAATAGGAAATGAGGGGCTCGTTGAAAAAAATTTCTCCCACCTCCCCTCGCGGGAACCCCTGTGTAAGATACGACGCATAGGGGGTTCCGTTGTTGTTTCCGTTAGGTTGATTCTCCCATCGCGTGAAACGGGCTGTGAACCCCCTGCCGCGGCTATGACCCAACGTGGCGCGGCTATGACGCAACAGAATCCAACACAATCCACTTTAATCCAATCGAATGCAATCCAAATCCAATCCAATCCAAGTCAAGCCAAGCCAATCCAAGTCGAATATCAGTCCTAATGCCCCTTGCGAGAGAGTGTTCGCTATCGAGAGGAGAGGGGGTGAGCGGGCGGAGAGCGCAGCTCGTGCGGCGAGGAGAATGGGGGAGGGGTGTGGACGGACAACAACAACGGTCGTATGGAGGGACAAGGCGAGTGAATGAGATGCAGTCGCATCTAATAAGAGAGAAATAAGAGTTTGCAGTCAAGAAAACCTTGGAAAGCAAAGGGAAGGATGTGGTAGGTCAATGAAACAGATAAAGAATTTGGAAAGAAGAAAGAAAGAAAGAAAGGAAGAAGGAAAGAAAAAGAAAGAAGGTTAAAAGAAGGTCCCCTTCACCCCAAGTGGCGCTGGGTACCACCCCAAGCACAGGAAAGAAAATACCTTTACATAAATACCCAAGAAAGTGGAGAGGAAAATCGCCCCGCCGGTAGCGTAATGGTTATCGCACCAGACCGGTATTCTGGAGGTCGTGGGTTCGGAGCCCACCTGGCGGGCATTTTTTCTCCATTTTCTTTCTTTCGTACATATTGTTTATCTGTTTCAATGACCTACCACATCCTTCCCTTTGCTTTCCGAGGTTTTCTGACTGCCAACTCTTATTTCTATAAGATATATATATATATATATATATATATATATATATATATTATATATATATATATATAGGCAGTAAAAGAAACTTCTCGAGGAGCCAGAAAAAATACTTGAGAAAATGGTAGACGCACGATTAAAAACAAAAACAGTGGTTTACTGACGTTTCGACTGCGGGACCAGTCTTCATCTTGAGTCCTTGCTCGGGTTACTCAAGATGAAGACTGGTCCCGCAGTCGAAACGTCAGTAACCACTGTTTTGTTTTTAATCGTGCGTCTACCCTTTTCCCCCAAATATATATATATATATATATATATATATATAGTAAGGCGTAGGGAGAAGGTACGACAAAAATAATGCACTCTATAACAACTAGACGTACAGGTAACGAACTGAAAGTTTTAATAGCGGTTCGCCTTAGGACGGAAAGTTAATAAAGAACGAAGCCACGTATGCTGGACGAGATCTCATTTATCGAGTGTAGCTGAGTCCACTCTTTCCCCCAAATTTCCGTAGCTCGTTCCTCCATTAATTTCTTGGCCGACCGCTGCTGCATTTGCGGTCTATTGGCAGCCACTCCGTTAAACGTATGTTCCACCTGTTGTCCATCATGCGCATGACGTGACCCAGCCCCGGCCCATTTTCTTCGCTTAATCAGACCTAGAATCTCTTCCACACGAGTCTGTTCCCTAATCCACGCAGCCTTTTTTATCCCTAAGCGTGACTCCTAGTATTTTCTTTCCGTAGAACTTTAGGCAGATCTAGTTTCGTTCCAAGTCTCTTAGTGAGACCCCAAGTTTTTGCTCCGTACGTCATTACTGGAAGAACGCAATGGATATATACCACCACTATGGACGTATCGTATAATACTCGCAAATTCCGCAGGCTTAAGCGAAACACAAGCCCCCAAAAGGGTTCAGATTCATAGGGTTAATCAACAAATCTTCAATGTTGCGTACCCCTCGAAGCATGCAGCTGCGTCAACCGCTGGGCTTGTGGCTAAAACTGCTTGTTTTCTGGGGAATTGTTCTACAATAATGCCTATTGCGATTGACATCACCGTTGTGGCGTTGTAACTCTACCTGAATGCTGCAGTGAAGAAGAAAATCCGCTGAGGAGAGAGAGAGAGAGAGAGAGAATAAATATTTTATTTGTCGAGCAGAGGCTGATCAATGGGTGTCGCCCCGTGGAAGGCATCCCTAGTCCGGGATGCCTTGACTGCGGCTGGCTGTCCTTGCTCGGGTCACCAGGCTGAGCTGGGTATCCGGGTCTGCGCTGGCAAGACAAAATTGCGACATTGAGACTAAAAATATGGAGGTCATGGTTTTATTCCCAAGCTTGTAAATCTATAAATACCGGTGCACTACAAAGCTCATTTTTTTATTTTTGGGCTCATATGCTCGCAAAATCTACGAAAACAGAAAAAATATGTTTCTGCTCAACATACTATTTCGTAATTCTAGATGTACGACATATTTCCCTCATTACTAAATCAGTTGCTACTTGCACTACCCGATTTATTTTAGTTCGTGGGCGTATTCGGTTGCAAAATTTAGGAGAACCCCAAAAAACGTTGTCTTGATAAAAAAAAACAGCACTGAAGGGGGTAATATATGCATCATTTGCAAGATGAAAACACGACTGCATCCTCGAGCTTGTTGTCTCATTCCTTGATAAGAGTGTATTAGTTAATGACTGGCATCATTTGCGAGAAAAAATCATGACCTTAACTTCAAGTTTCTGTATCTTCTCCTTTGGACATGCATTTTGAGCAGATTAGTTAACTACTTCCACAATTTCTAAGATAAAAACAGGATTCAAACCTCAAGTTTCTACGTCTCATGCCTTGATAAGAGTACATTACTCGTGATTGGCACCATTTTCACGATTAAAACTTGAAATATACCTCGAGCTTCGGCACCTCGTCACTTCGAAAGAGTACATTCGGTAATGATTGGCACCATTCGCAAGATGCAGTCATGCCTTAAAGGAGCCATGAAGAGAAAATACAACTTCGTTTAATTTGAAAGAACTACGATTCAGTATCTCACTCAACTCCATTACAGCCATAAAAGTTGTTTTTTAACAAAAAACAAGCAAGAAGTATTTAAAAACTTTCAAATTTGGCGCCACAGTGACGTGTAATGAGCATAGGTCGGCAAAACAGAAAGAACTTACTCAAACTCAATCATAATTTTTTTCATTTACGCTGTACTCAATCAAACTCAGACTCAAAAAGCTCGTCTGTTCACAAAATCACTCGTACTCACTCATCAAATACTCATTTGTAATCATACTCACTTGTACTCAAACTCATTTGTCCTCACGAGTATTCGTGCTCAATCTGTACTCACGAGTACTGAATCTGTACTCATGAGTACTCAATCTGTACTCATGAGTACTCAATCTGTACTCATTAGTACTCAATCTGTACTCATGAGTACTCAATCTGTACTCATGAGTAGTACTCATTCTGCAATCATGAGTACTACTCATTCTGCAATCATGAGTACTACTGATTGTGCAATCATGAGTACTACTCATTCTGCACTCATGAGTACTCAATTTGTGTTACTCACGAATAATCAACTTAGTGCACTGTTAGCAAGGTCGTATCTAGAATGAAAGACTAAATAGAAAAAATAAAATGTTTAATTGATTAGAAAAACACAGGGTCGGGCTCAGGGGAGCTCGGGGCTTGTCGGTGCGGCCGTGGCCGTAAACGGCGGTTTTCTGCGTGTCTTCGGGTGGCAGCTTTTGTCGTCCGTTTTCGTTTCCGGGCGCGCTGATACTCTCCTAATCGTGCTCCAAATCTGAATTGTGCCTGATGAAGCGTTTGCGTTGATTGACGTCCGTTCGTATCCAGAGCACTATCCGCTTATTCAGGGATGCTCAATGTTGGCGTTGTTGTTCCGGATACTAGAAACTTCGTTAAGAGGGTTAAGAAACTTCGTTAACTTCGCTATGTAGGGATGGCTTAGTTCGGCGCGTTGAGGACGTTGCTTGAATTGACGTGTGCGTTGCGTATGGTTCGTTGCGTATGGTTCGTTTCGTATGGTTCGTCTCTTTGAGGTTCGGTGAATTTCAAATCTGCTTTATTTTATTGTGTGTGTGCCGTGGGATTCACTTCGTCAGACCTGAACTTGACAGTGTTTACGGCGTTGCGTTAGTCGCGCCGCTTCCGTCGGCGATTGTGTTCGTGTAGCTCGTCGCGTGCTTGATGCATGTGGGGGCGTAGACGTCCGGTTTGTCCGGTGGCGAGCTGCGCTATGTAGGGATGGCATAGTTCGGCGCGTTGAGGACTTTTCTTGAATTGACGTGTGCGTTGCGTATGGTGCGGAAGCCGATTGGCTTTTCGTTTAGTGTGCGGTAGCGTGGCGTTTTCGTAGGGTGGCATGGCTGATCGGTCAAAGTCGTTGCGGCTCCGTGCTCGCAGTCGCCGTGGTTGTTTCGGAAGTGAAACCGTTGTGGTGGGGAAGCGGGCGTAGTTCGTGCCGTCCGTTCGGTCCCACATTCCTTGGCGTCGCAAGCGTGACTTCATCGTTAGGGCATTCGATGCCTTCGTCTGGATCGGGTTCATTCGTTGCCGTTCTTGCTGTGTCCGTGTCGTCGCTCAAGCCCTCGTCTTTTGCCCGTTGTTTCGAGAATGCTATAATCGCTATCTCTCCCATACAAGCAGGCTCCGTTCGTCCCGAGTCCGCTTGCTCGCGGTTGCGTCCTCTTATACGAAATGGTGTTTATCGTGTGAGTCTCGGTCGGAGCGCGGGTACCGGGGATCTTGTTCGTTCTGGCTCGGACATGCCACATGCGCTGGCCGTGTCGTTGCTCGTTGACGGACCTACCTGCACGAGTGTTATGTCGTTCGTCCGCTGGACTCGGGCTGGAGCAACGGGTGTCGGAGAGATCGTACGTTCCGGTATGGTTGAAACGCGTGCGCTGGGTCTTTTGTTGCCAGGTGATTTCTGCGGTTGTAACATTCGCTGGCCAAGTGCGGATAGCAGCAGCGGGAGTTGTAACATTGCGGTTCTGCGGGCCAGGTGATTTCTGCGGTTGTAACATTCGCTGGCCAAGTGCGGATAGCAGCAGCGGAGTGGAGGATGTCGCGAATAGCAGTTTCCTCCGTGTGTGCTGGCTTGGCGGCGTTCCGTGCGCTGTGCATTTCGTTCGCCGTGGTCAGCTCCACTGGTTCAAGTTGGATGTCGTTCATCACCTCTGGTGCGTTTCGTGCGCTGTGCGTCTCGTTTTATCTAGGAAAGTCCCCTATAATTGGTGTGCGGTCGTTCGCCACGTATGGTGCACCGTGTGTCTTGCTCGCTTGTCGGGGCCATATCCACCAATCCGGATGCGATGTCGTTGGTTGCGTGGACCGGCGCCGGGACAGCACGAAAGAGGAACGGGCGAAAGAGGAACGGGCACACTGCAATACCTCGCGCTACGCAGCGCGAAGTTGCAAGTTTCACGACGCAACCGCCACAAGTACTCCCTCCCTGATGCGTTTACCTCTTGGCTAAGGCTTGCGTGTTCGCCGATCCACACGGCGGACCAAAACGATTATTTGGACCGCGGTCCGCGAATCACGTGATAGGACGCTACCAGTTCGCGCGGACCGCCGTTGGACCGCGCAGGACCGCGGCCTTCGCGGTCCAAATATTCGCCGAGACTTTTCGGTCCGCAGTCTCGACGGCGGACCGCGACCTCAATCAGCGTGGTCTGACAGCGGCCGCGTCGCGTGGGCGGAGCCGCGTCCAGTTGCGCCAATAGAGAACAGAGCGGGCAGCGCGGCTGTTTCGAAGCGCTCGAAGGAGCCTGTCAATCACCCGCGGTTGGATAAGCGACGGGCTAGGCTTACAATCGCGACGCATACTTCATCCGCGCTTTTTCTTGCGAGTACTATGACTCGTACTAGTGCGATGTTAGCTATGATTATTACTTTGTTTCACGCATGTAGACCTCAATTTTGGGAAGAGTTCGGTTCCAGCTAGCGGTGACGAGCCGTATGCAGCCCGGATCGCCCCGCCGTCGCCGCTGGTCGTGTCGCCTTCGTGCGAACGACGGCGGCCGCTGCGTGAGCACGCCCGCCCGGCTTGCATGCAGGTGGCCGTTATTGTTGGGATGAAACGTTTCGTGTAGGCTTGTGAGTTACAACATGTTGTCGCGGCCAAACGGCGTCTGTGTTCAACCTTCTAGCTTGTGAGTTCAGACGGTCGGCCATTCGCGGTCCGCTCACGCGGCCCGCCGTGTGGATGCGCTCTGCTTTGGATCGGACCGCGGTCTCATCACGTGACCGATTGGACCGCGGACTGGTCTGTCGTGTGTATCGGGACGCAGGGAAAGGCGTCAGGGTGGCGCGCCGCTTCTTTCTTTCTCTCCAAGGATGCTATCGCGGGGCCAGGAAAGGAGCTGAGGGCAACAGGCAATGGGATGCCTCTCATTGGTCGATGGCGTGGGTTAACCGAAGTCAGCAAAACAAACAAGCAAAAAAGCGGATTTTTCGCCGCCTTGTGCCGCCGGTTGCACACCCTTTCTTTTTACTTTCACGCTCGCGCTACCGGTGCCGGCGCGCCAGCGAGGCGGCTCAGCGAAGAGGGGAACAAAAATCGCCCTGTTGATGCATTTCTGACGCCGTGCTCTGGTGTTTTTTTTTCTTACTTTCATGACGTACAGTTCCCGTAATAGCTCGAAAGCGCGGCAACGTTTTAATCGTGTGCTCCGCTGTACATATAAATAATGCACTGTCGACGCCGGTAGCGTCAGAAAGCGCACGGCTGTTAGCCAAGCTTGTATGGCTACGGTTCAGTGTATATTTCATGTTTGTAAATAAGAACTCCCGAGACTCCATGTGTCTTCGAAGCGCACGGGGTTGTAGCCTGAGACTTTCACTTTGATATCACTTTCGTGTTTATGTCTGGGTTCAAATATCCCTGTTTTATTTTTGTTGAACAAAGCTCATAAATCGGAAGCATGGTACCAGCTTTAGTAGCGAGGGAATATTTTGCCAATATGAAGCCCTCGATTAAGGATTCCCTTTTAAATTTTTGGGCCCAGCGGCTGAATCGTGGGGCAGTTGGCCAGTTGTAGAGAGGGCACATTATATACATAAAGCTACTTAACGGTGACCCCAGTAGCTCCCATGTATACAGCGGTGCGTGATATTAGGTTGCAATAATAATTATCTTTATGACAGACACAGACAGACAGACTGACAGGCCAATATTGTCGCGCTCAACTGGCCAAAGAAAGGCTATCGTCTTTAAAACCAGCTGGAAAGAGACGCTGCCGCCACTGTTCCGCATTCTGCGAACATTGCGCAACCATACCCCTCGCAACCGCCGCCAGCCCGCAAAGTAACAGATAAACAGAAAAACGAAAACCGGCTACCGCGCGAAAAGCCAAAGAGCGAGGTCCCGCAGCGTGAAAGGGACAGGAGAGGGGCGCTCGCGTCGTTGTGTCTATTTCCGTTAACAGCACGGCCAAAACCCCCACGGGTCTGACCTTAATCACTAATTTTTGTGTGCGTGTGTGTGCGGTTAACCAGAACGCCCGACACAAATTTGCTGCACCTGGCGACGCGCCGACGGTGGGCCCGATTCGCGCCTCGGTCAAACAGCCCGCGGCAGACGTGCCGCGACTTGGCGGCACAGAGCGCCTCCGAGTCTACTCTCCTTTTCCCATTGAGACGGCCGCACCAAATCATTGCTGGGACGACCGGCCCGAAAAAGACATGCAGCGAGTAGACCCTGGAGACGGCCACGGCGCCGCTGAGTCGCCTTCCCTTTCTTGTCGTGGCTCGGCTGGCGCAATCACTTCGCTTTCAAACTGCGGCCAGTGATAGTCCTGACTGGAAAGATTCCAACTGCATGCGGCTGCGGCGGAACCCCGAGGTATAAAACCAGCCCTGAAGCAGCGGCTGTGCGGCGGCATTTCATTGGAGGCACTGAGTTGAGAAGTGCTATCGCCTGTGTGCGAGCCATGTAACGCTCTTGCTACCTTTGTATATATTGTATATAAATTCAGCTTAAAAACACCGTCGGCTCGACAACTTCATCGCTCTGCTCTGCGCCGCCTCGATGGCGGACTGAGCAGGGCAACGTCGCCACAGGAGTGACTGAGCAGGAATGGCCCAGTCCCAACAGTGTGTGTGTGTGTGTTCGAGGGGGGGGGGGCGTGGAGAGGGTATCGCTGGCAGTCGACGAGGACCGCAGTCGAGCGCCGTCATTACACGGTGGCATAAACGAGAAGCGGTGAATGGGGTTCCCACTCGAAAGTAAAGCCATTCGAAAGCAAAACGCTCCTCCAGCAGCAAGATGCCAGAGCTCTTCGACAAAATATGCGAGGCTCAACAAGGCGTCGCACGCGTTAAACTGGATATTATGATGTACGATTCACAACTCACAAACATGCTTAGGTGTACTCGGATATTTTATTTCCATTGCTGGGGCAAATTCCACCGTCGCGCCTGTACGGTGGGGCTATATGCTCACTTGTAAATGGCACTACACGAGACCATATTACTAGCGAATCCGAGCAAAATGTTTCAAAACGGGAACCTAATAAAACCATATTGGCGCACGTACATCAGCCAAATTTTCGCTTGAATACTCACAGCGGAATGGGGCGGACAATTTCGGTCAGACAAACGTTACAAACCACGCAGTCGGTTTGACGCGAGTTACGTAAATTAACTGCCACTGTTGAAATGAGCGGTTCGGCTCACGAAACGACTACACAGCGTGACATGCATGCGTCTACGGAAACTTCTGAAGACCGGAAAAGAGGGACTTCAGTACGCCTAGTGCGTGCATTGTTAGCAGCCTCAGCCGCCTCTCCCCTAAAACAACTGGAAGGGAGCAAGCGCAATGAAGCCGCCAAGCGTTCACAGGCCGCGTCAACAAAAATAACTGCGGCAGTCAACAAGTGCCATAGGAGAAGAGCAAACTGCGGCCGCGTTTCCCGCCGGGCCCTCACCCCCTCGTTTTTCCCTCTTCAGCGTGACCCCTTTGCAAGCGACCGCCGAGAAACGCTTACAGCGCCAAACAGGGACCGGGAAAGGGGGGGGGTGCAGTTTTCGTTGTCTAATTTTGCCATCCTTGACAGTTAAGCTGCACAGCGGCACCGCTAAATGTTTGCGACTCGTACACGCGCGTCCAAACTCGAGCTCATGATAAAACTTGTTTGCACTACTGTACTCACGAGTGCACATACTCAAGAGTGCAAGCACTCGCAAAACCAGTATTCATGAGTATTGTACTCATGAGTACTGTGTACTCACGAGTACTGTGTACTCTTGAGTACTCATACTCATTAGTACTCAAACTCATGAGTACTCATACTCATGAATGCTGTAGTCATGAGTACTCATATTCATGAGTAGTGTACTCATGAGTACTGTACTCACGAGTAGTGGACTTACCCTGTACTCACTCGTCATCGTACTCACTTTTTTTTCTGGGTGTGCACTCACTCATCATTGTACTCACTCGTGAGTTTGAGTACAAATGAGTACAAATGAGTGTACTCACGAGTGAGTACGCCGACCTATGGTAATGAGCAACAATGAGGTCATACGGGCCAACAATAAAACATAATTTTCAGTGCGTTAACTGCACGTTAGCATTCAAGTGATGCGGTCAAATGCAACCAGAGAATAACGTTAACAGGGCATCTGTAGGGGCTAGTTGGTTCTGCATTGCTTGAATGGAGAGCGCCAAAACTTTGACTAGAACAAGAACCAGAAAGACTACAACACAGGACGAAGCGCTTCGTCCTGTGTTGTAGTCGTTCTCGTCCTTATTCTAGTCAATGTTTAAGCGCTCTCCATTCAAGCAATGCAACTAGGGGCCCCATTACAGACGTCCAGTCATGTGTCGTCGCGACAGGTCAGTTAGGTGCCCGCCAATCGCACAAACAAGGTTCCGTGACGTCACAAAAAAGTTGCGGAAATTGGCTAGGGGGTCGCGACTGCTTCACACGTTTTCTTTAATATCTCCGTTATTTGTTCGAAGATTGCGATGATATTGGTATCATTGTTATCGGGACTGAGCAGTCTTTCTAATAAATTAAACTTGTATTTTGTTTCCATGGCTCCTTTAAACCTCAAGCTTCTACGTCTCTCACTTTCATATGCAATTTGAGTACATTAGCTTATAATTGGCACCATTTTAAATATTAGACATCTTAAACGGCAAGTTTCTATGTCACCTCCCTTGGTAGGAGTAGATTAGGTAATGATTGGCATCATTTGCAAGATGGAAACACGGATTAGACGACAAGCTTCTACGTTTGATCCCTTGGATATGCACTTTGAGCAGATTAGTTAATAATTTGCACTATTTCCAAGATGACAACGACTTAAACCTGAAGTTTCTACGTCTGATCCCATGAGAAGGTAGATTAGCTAATGTCTGGCACCCGTTGCGACATCAAAACATAACTTACACCTAAAGCTTCTGTGTCTCATTACTTGCATAAAACTTTTGAGCAGATTAGTTAATATTGGCCAACATTGACAAGCTAAAAGCATGACCTAAATACCAAAGCTCGGACATCTCATCACTTAAATATGCAGTTTGAGTAGATTAGTTAATATTTGCGAACATTTAGAGGCTGAAAACATGACCTAAATACCAAAGCTAAAACAACTCACTTGGATATGCAGTTTCAGTGGATTAGTTAATATTTGCCAACATTTACAAGCACAACGCATCACCTAAATCATATAGCTAAACTACCTAATCCGTTGGATATACATTTAGAGTAGATTTGTTATCAATAGGAACCATTTTTGGATTATAGAAAGAAAAGTAAAAGTGTGCTTTTATGTATGCTTCTTTCTTAGGAATGGGTGCCGCCAACGCTCAAAGTAAATAACATTTCCTCATACCTTTCAGATATTTTTGTCACCTCTATGTATGTCGCGTGCTCAAGCTGTGTTTATCATTCACAGTCACAGGGTAGAATGAGTCATGGGTATCTACCATTCCGAGATTGCGAATGAGGAATGCATTATTCTTGAAAGTTAACGCAACATGCTCAACTATGCATAATTGCGAGAACGCATCGCTTTTTCTTTTTTGCTTGCTGCTGACCGTGAGGCATGCGAAACCTGATTACGACGAGGGCATTTACTCCGTAGTTCAGAAAAGCCCCTTTTTGGGGGGTTTGTTTTAATTTACCAGCTAACAAAAAATCTTTTAAATTATATTTCTTTGACTTAACAACTTAATGATTGCTTTTTGCGGTCATGGCTTTAAGGGTCTCTTCCTCATACCAGGAATTTCGACAGGGCGATTTCATTTCTTCTGCCGGCTGTAATTTTCAGAATGGCTGCTTCACGAGCCCCAAATGTCATTTTCCCTATCAAGATGAAATCATGGTGGTTGCTTTCTTGGGCATAAAGATGTCGCGTGAGGTAATGGCGTTTCGTTACATTATTGCGTCCATGCAGTCCGAAATTGGCCGGTTTAATGGGAACTAATACTGCGTGGTTTATATACAGCGTATGCCGCACGCCGAAACACGGCATAAAAAAGCGCAGGTGGACAGAGTCAAGAGTCTGTACAGACAAGTAAAAACACCTAATGATGATACTGATGACGATAGTTATGATAGTGTTGTGAAGAAGTGCGTGTAGGAGTGAAATGCTACTGGTGATGACAAAGATGGTGGTGCAGTGTAATGATTACGGTAATTTTGAAGACGTACATTCCCCTGCGCACATGTCGTTGATGAATACGGGCTTTAAACATGAATCTTGAATATCAGTGTCGTTGTTTTTTAGTTCACTGCACTTAAGCACCCGCTTACTGCGGTTTAACGGCGGCGTCGCCACTCGTCGTAACCGAGCGAACGAAAGAGAACCTGTAGACAAGCGAGATAGGACGAGCAGGAAAGCGGAGGAGGAAAGAGCGGCGAAAGTGTGAGGGGAAGAGCGGTATGCCGAGACGGAACGAGACGTCCTCTCCGGTGGCGACGCGCTACGAGATAATCGATATGACCAAAAGGCCACCGAAGACAGAGCGAGCAGGAAAGGAAAAAGGAGAATGAAAGAATGGCAAAAGGGTCGATACATGAACCACCTCAGGGACAGGCTGCTAGGCAAACCATGGGCATATCGGGCGGCTTCGTGCGTTCGCTGATGCGGCTATCAATTCGTGAGACTCACAAGGTATGCGTCGTCAGCCAGAATATTGCAGTTCTCCCTGCGCGCAAATTTTGCATTAAAGGGACACTGAAGTGATTTGTAAACAATGCGGGATTACGAGCGCAAATTGTTGTCCGGAGTCCCTAGGCCCTGTTTCGACCACTCTGAGCGCGTTTACGCGAATTTATTTAGTAGAAAAATCAATTCGAAAATGCTGTCCTCCTCTCTGCACTCTCGCCCATTTTCTTTGGCGTTTTCGTGTGACGTCAGCAAGAGAGGAGCTGGCAATTGGCTGCGGCGAGCTGGCACGGCTCGCCGACCTTCCGCGACCGAGTCAGTCGGCCCAACGTTTAGTACGCCGGCCACTGACGGGTCATGGAAATTCGCTCGATCAGTTGAAACTAATCCACAACACGTTTGCGAATGGAAGAATGTGCCTTTCTTTACTTCGTTAGTTTGTACTCTGTATCTAGCTCCAAGTCAAGGTCGCTTCACACAAGCGCTGCACAAGCGCACATGTGACGCTTCGCTGACTGGGACGCCAGTAGGAAAATATAAGGCCTCTTGAAGGGGTAGAGGAGTCAGCGAAGTCAATGTAGGTACTAAGGGAATGAAATCAACTGATATTTTTACCGTACAGCGTAAACTAGGGTTCGGGAAGCACTTTCTTGCGATGGGCGAACAAGCACACCGGTCAGCAGCACGACTACGCATCTGCGAATGCTTTTCCGTCTAAGAAATGCAATTGCTAGACGTGAAAACTCGGGGGACGCTTACTGCACGAGCGCAATACAACAAAAGGTCACCGAAGCTGCTTGAAATACTAAAACTGAATAAAAGTGTAAACTACGTATACATTATATACCTTATATTTCCGAGGTTGGAAGCGCCCCGGACGTGGCTCTGTGGCTTGGAGCGCTAGGTATATCAACGCAAGTGTTTGCTCGTCGCATGTTCGAATCCCCGCGGGTACCAGCTTTTTTTTTTTTATAAGGTAACTTTTTCGTTTTTCGCCGATGTTTTCTATACGAGTTCACCTTTTTTTGGCCGCAACGTTCATGCTCCACGAACTAGTCGCAGAACTCGCGCAGCCTGGCACTGGAGCGCTAGCGAGTTCTCGTTGCGTGCTGTTGCCATAAGCACCGACTGCTTGCCGGCGGTGGGCACAGGCCAGAATCAACAGACCCTTGGCCTGGTGCGAACAGCTTTTAGGATACAGGCATGAGTGAGGCAAGCTCCAATATGGGGGAAAAGCACAGCATTTGTGCGTTGCGGGGACGCGGAGGGCGTTCATGCACTGCGTAGGCCTCGGCTAGCGAAGACTACGATTCCAAGCGTCCTGGGAGGCTTATCTTATGCATTTTACAGCCGACAGCATGCAGAAGCGCGGTACTCGATTACTGGGATATTGAGAATGCCCATCAAACGACGCCATCGATATCAAACAGGGTTTACAGACAAAACCGAAACCGAAACTTGTTTGATGCTAACTTGGGCATCGCCCAAATCCGGTGCCCGCTCCTCCAAAACGACAGCTTAGTTGGTGCGGCTGCCGCAAATCGCGCATGGTAGTTTCTCTTCGCGCTTGAAATAATTACCGACGTCACCAGGTAACGATGAAAGTGTGTAATTGAGCCACTACGCAGTGAAAGCAAAAATGGAGCTTGACAAATACTTCATGTCCCTTAAAGAGTATCGTAGTCATCAACATTTTTTTGTTTTTTTATAACTTTGGCACCTATCCGTACGCTTCTTCTATCGTGTAATATAATTTATGCTTGGATGCAAACAAAACGGTAGTTATGCCACTATCCATCATACCGGTACGTCATCATCATAGCAATTCCCTGAATTAAGCATAATGGGGAGAAAAGGATCCCCATTGTATAAAGCTCTATGCATACTGCTGCCCAAAGCATACCTTCGTTGGTAGCCCCGTGGATGGCGAGAGAGAGTGGCAGTGGGGGAGTAGATGTCATTAGAGTATAATCGCGGGACATTCTATTACCCTAGGAGTTGTTTCGTTATCCCTCTCTCCCTACATGATAGAAAATCTTCACAGTACACGAACATACTGCCAATGCATTCAATGTCTACGCCACTTTTTTTGAGAAAGGAATAAAGCCTAAATAGTATTTGGCGATGACGATGACGCGCATTTTGTTGATTGATTATAGTGTTAGTTACAAAAACGTCTGTGGTGATTTTCATGTCGGAAAAGTCGCAATTTATAACTTGCCTTCTTGATTTCAGAGTGAGGGTAGTCCTCGCCGAAGTTTTTGGCAAATGGCAAACGCCAGGTAATACTTTCACTGATCAGAAAAACTACTGCCTATTCGCAGTCAGTGCATGAGATAAAAACAAGCATGAATTTTGATAACAAGGCGACACTCGTAGTGTAGTTAAACCAAGTGAGAACGGCATTGATGCACAACCCGTGCGAAAGTGGAAGTCGCTCATTAACTCTAGCTCGCTTCCCGGCTGTACGGGCTCAGCGGGGGAGTACACCGAAGTAAACACATGAAGCCTGCGAGCTAAAGCTTTACGCATGCACGTTCAAATGCAGACTTCGACAGTCCCTACCCACGCATCTCGGCGCGCTTCCGGCTTTGAGATGTCAGATGCCTGGATTAGGCATTTGCGCCATGCGCTGTGCCGCAACAATGTGGTCCGCAAAAACTCGTACGAGGACATTTCTGGCACGAAGAACGGGGAGAATGACACACTGATGCGGCGAGCGTCGTCGGGCATCGTTAAAGGGCCTGCGAGCTCGGCTTTGGCGTCGTGCATCGCGAACAGAGCATCGGCCGTCGTTAGCGGGCGAACAAAAAGCGCACTCAGCCTATTATGCTGTCACTGCCATCTAGTGGCCGTGCGCGGAAAGAAATCGCGTATGCGTGGTGGCACTTTCCGCGAGTTCATCTTCCTTTTGTGTTGGCTCGTTTTGTAAGCGTGGTATGAATGTCGTCAGGCACGAATGTGCGTAGCAGAGAGGCCAGAAATCGGGCCACCCGCCGATTTGTCTGCCTTCCAATTCTTCGGCATGCCTTTCATCCGTTTGTCAGAGGGGTAGTTCGAGAAATGTCGCTCTAACAGGTACTTATTTACGCATTTATATTCGACATCATTACTGCAGCGTCGTCCTAATTACAAACCTTCATAGTTACATCTAAAAGAATGGAGTCAGAAATTATAGAAGTGTGCTCATTGAATTGACCCTTATACGAGGCCAAGAACAACTAAGGCGCAATATTCATGAAATTATTGTGCATGTGTACTAACTGAAGCTAAATCATGACGGGAATATCTTAGAATCAGGGCCATTCACTGGGAAAACAATATAAAATCACTGTAAAACTATAATGTAGCCGGAGGCAATATTTTCATTTCGGCGCTACATTAATTTCATTTCCAAAACGGAACTATCCGACTTCTCGGTCTGCAACGGAGCAGCTGCAATAGCCTCGGGCATGGATTCGGACACTTCGTACCACCTGGCGTGCTACGATGCATATTATTACTCGCACCTCAAGCAAGTACGGTGGTTCACAACAAGCGTCATGTCAAACTCTCACCAGAGCAGTGGCCCATGGCGGGCTAACATACGGTTTCCCAGTATATAACTTCAGCTCCCGACATCTGCGCGATTTGGAAATACTAAATCGTTCTATGATCATCACCATCACGGGTCTCCGTCAACACACCAGAAATGATATTCTAAAGTTGGCAGTTCCTTTTCTCCTGCTACGACAACTCATGGAGGAAGCTCAGCTACGTCTTCAAACGCGTCTTCAAACGCTCACTGCAAAGGCAAGCAATCTTAAAATGGGACGCGTTGAACAGCGTCTTCGAGGGGGCACCCTTTGAAGGTACTATCCCCCCATGAACGTCCACCGCTTGGGCTCATCAGGCGACGGCCTATACGGCGCTCCAACCCGGCGGCTAGAGGGCATCTCGTTATGCGTATACGGCAAGACAAAGCCATTGACGAAATAGACGTTTTAGAACGCAGCAGTGGCCAACAATGTCGCTGCGGCAGCCTGGACTTGCCCTGAATTTCCGCCCCTGGATGGGTCCTGCAATATCTCCCAAATTCATGGCCTAGTAGCAGGAGACGAACTTTTCATAATTATAGGTGCCCTTCAAATCATCCAAGAAAATCGCCCGTCCCTTTCTCAAGCCAAACTACGTGTAATAACAGACTCCCACGCGGCACTTTGTTAAATAAATCGTTCTTTCTCCCCAAACGCAACTGCCACTACTATACTGAGGAAGATTCAGGAACTACGGCAAGAATTCATATCCGTTCGTTTGGTTTGGACCCCGGCACACACCGAGGGTGTTACAGGGAATACGTTAGTGAACATGGTTGCCCGGGAGAGTCTCTCACATCCTCCCATGGTTTCCTCGGACCCACCCCCACAGGACGCGACCTGGCCTGAAAACTACCGCCAAGCAAAGATCCCCAGTCTTTAGCGCATCCAGGAATCCTACCCTGCAGGTTTCCTCACAGCTCTGAAACGTCTCCCCATAAAAGGATAAGTTATTGCAAACAAGATCTACGCAAACTCTGCATATACTCGCGATATTATTTTTAAATGGACCCATATTCGTACAGAATATGCTCCAAAGTGCACATTTTGTGGGTAATTAGTCGTCTCCAGTATTTACCATCTTATCTGGATGGGCTCTGCCTTTTCACAAGGACGATCGGAACGTGTGATGAACTGGACCATATTCGTCAAATTCGCGCTAATTCCTCTGTATTGAAGGTAATTGTAGAATTCTCCCTCCAAAAATGATCCCTATAAAGCCGTTTGATTCAGGATTGACTCAGCCCTGTATGGGTCAGAGATTCTGTAACAAGTGCGAACTGACTTTCTAATGTGACAAGAAGTACAAATGTGTTTTTGATAACTTTTATTTGCATACCTCTTTCCTTTCCCTACTCTCCCCCATCGCCTTCAGGGACTTATTACCTCCTCGAATAAACAGCCAATTAATCAATCATTTCGAATAGCAACCAAATAAAAGGTCCCGTGACACACGACCCCTTTTGCTTGCCAGTTATCTACTACGCAACAGTGTTTCAACGTTCTCATTCTATCAAGCGTTTCCACCAGTTTTTCTCCTGAGAACTACATCATATATCAAGCGTTTCCATCAGTATGCTTCATGTGGACTTATACTGATCTTGGCTGGGTACGCTTAACCTCCATTAGCTCTCCAGTTGTCGTTCCGCCCTTTTCGCGTGTGTTCTGAAGTTCTCTTTGTCTCTATTCTGCTCAGCGCCAAAAAAAAGAATAAACTCTCGTGCGAATTGTTCACCCAAATCCATCATAAACAGCATCAACCGGGCTGTCAATGCAAGAAACATCAATCATTGCTGATTAAATGCAAGGCTCACAACAAAGGATTCTTGAACGCCATGGTTCTAGCGCAAGAGCTCAATGCCACACCCACCGGGAATCTTCGTCTCGTTCATGGTGTGTACAAAAAGCAAGCGATCTATTTCAGTATTTATCAGATACGTCGTCGGAAAGTGGCACACGGGCTAGATCGTGGAACCGCTAACAAGACACTGTAAAATGACTGGCACCCTTCAGGGTGTAAATCACGTGCCTATCACTTTCTCTTACAACCTAAGATAAAAAAGAAGACACATTTTAGCGTGTTTTCTGTTTACAACACCCTTACACCCTTGCAAAAACACAAAAAACACGTTTAAAAGAGTTTTATCGTTAATAACACCCTTTTAGACGGTGTTCTTTTGGTTTTTCGATAGGGCGGAAGGGTGTTAGTTATAGACAAAAAGGGTGTAAATCCTTTTAGAGTCTAGGAGGTAGTCTCTTCGCAGTGGAACCGTTAACAATCACAGATAGTCTCTTTGCCGCACCCAAGAATAACAAAAGTACAGCACGCGGCCTAGCGTGACACGATAAAACGGCAGTTATTTCAAACACCTGCTGCGGCGCCTTTCAAGTGGATAATATCAGCATTTGCGTAGGATCAGGCCACGAACAGTGAGCAAAGAGTGTGCGATGAAAAGAGACGTAATAGAATAGTAAAGTGCCGCGGTATCGTCGAGATACTTGCAATTGCAACCTTCCCGGCGCGCGCTGAGTTCCCTCTTAAGACCCTCATCCGACCACCCTCCGGCTCTGCGGTTTTCCTTTCACGGCGCGCGCTCCCCGGCCATCACTCCCATTTTAAAGCGAAAGCTTTCTCAGTGGGACCGATGGCGTCCTGTCAAAAAGCTAATGCATTTCCCATAGACGGATTGGTCGACCTAAAAACTCTGATAACGTCAATGGACGCACGGGGCGTGCGTGAAACCGGTCGTCCATTGTGTCAAAACGGCCACACTGGAAATCGTGACAAGGGAACTGTTCTGGATAAGACAATACACGTACCGATCATGATCTCATAAACCACGTATTGGTATAGATTTCATCGTTCGTAGATTCGTCCACTTAGTGCGCGAAAAATCGCCGCATGGGTTCGTTCTTCGTTTCCGATTTGGGCCTTTAAAGGTTTGGTGATCTATTAGACGCACTTTCAAACGAAGTTTTCCCGCAATTTTAGCGTAGGTTTTGACGAACTTTTGACGACGTTTTGATGTGAGGAAGCATTCGCGCCTCTCTCAACATTCTTCGGGAAGGGAAGGTAAAGTTTTTTGTGCCTCACAACTTTCTGTACTTCACAACGGCCGTGTTTGAAACAGAAATGTAAGGCTGTCGCCTTAAAATCGTATTTTGCGAGATGGGACTCAGGGCAATTACTGGGCCGAACATCAGGCAAAACCTAAGGTGTAATACGCGTCGAACCAGCCAGGCGTCACAGCTTGACAGAAATTCAAAAGAGCGCGAAAAGACGGGACAAAAAATGGCGGCACACGGCGCTGCGTCTTCGTTTCTTGTCCCACCACGTCGTTTTTTGTCCCGTCTTTTTGTGCTGTTATGAATTTTCAGTTAGTGTGCACCAGCTAGCCGAAACCACCGTTCGAACACGGCTTGACATTCCTTCCGCATTGTAGGTCGTCGAAATGGACCGCCACATAAAATGATGGCCGCGAAAGACGAACATTTCGTGGTCTTCCGGGTGTTTTATTTCATTTCATTATCATGCTCCGAAGGGCAAGAAGCACCCTCAGTTTTTTTTTTATCCCTACAATTTTATTTTGCTGCGAAAAGGCCTTCGGCGCAATCATTTGTAGTAATTTGGGCTCTTGCTACAAATTGCAGTCGTCAACGCACGCTGCGTTTTTCGCGAAAATTTGCCTCTTTGCTTTCTCTCATCTACGACGCACAAGAATCGTTCCCTAAGTTATTTTACATTTCACTCGAATTCTGCGGGCGCCCTACGGAAAATAAGGGGAACGCAGGAATTCCTTTTTTTTTCAAGGTTCTTAGCTTTAAAGGTGCTTTATTCTTCGTTTAGAACAGGCGAGCTAAATTGCGGTGCAGTCCCATCCAATGTCTGCCTGGCCATCAAAAGTTTGGAAAGGTCATAATTCGAATATCGACCGCGGAATCATGAAGGGCCAGTGCGCTGTCGTTAACCACGGGAAGCTTTTGGTCTCTTCCACGAAGACATCGCTGCGCCGCACGGCTTCAGCGTCACCGTAAGGAGCCTCAAATAGAAACGCGGCTAAGGTCTTGCTACGGTACCCTGTGATTTCACCCTTCCCCAAGGCCCCCCTGCAAAATGCATGTCTGCTTCCTCGGAGACAGGCAATGAAAAATCAATACCAGAGCCATACTTGCCGGGATATGGGATCTGTCCGTTTCCTGGGAAGACATGGCGGCTGATTTAAATGCTTTTACCTCTGATTCAAGTTGAATCCTCTCCCACTCAGCTCCCGTCTCCACTTTGGAGATAAACTCTACATGGCAGGAATGATTTTCTCAGATGCGCACAAAAGAGAGATGTAGCTAGATAGTTTTTCTGCTGTTGTTTTTTCTGCTTAGGCAATTGCGTCCTAAATGAAAACTACCCGTTCGTCCTTGTTCGCAACCCATATGAGTTTTAAATGCGACAACCCTCTTGGACATGCTACGGTCTTTCGGAAACTTTCACCAAAGAAGTTTATTAAAAGTCGTGATTCCGGCTGCCTTGGCTTCTGTCTGGTGCTGTTACTTCTGGTGATTCTGACTTCTGGTGATACGGCTCCTCGAATTATTCAAAGCCAGGTAAGCCATACTCCTCCTTTAGCTCCTCGCCACTGCTTCTAGAGCTACAAACACGCGTACAAAAAGACGGATGGACGGACGGAGCAGCCCTGATTGTGAAATTTGCTGCCAGTTTTATTTTGTCTAGTTTGTTGGGCATGCACGGAGCCAAGTGAATATTATTCCCCCATCAACAAAGTACGAAATACCGTTGGCCCACTGTACTTTTGTTTTGTCTCTGGTACGCTTCAGGTTTGCCTTGCGCGTAACGTGTTGACACGTTCGAGTTAGGGCAGCAAAAAATACAAGGCTCTATAGGTCACGACCCTTGTTCTTGGAGAAGTAGTTTTTTCCAACGAGCCCTAAATTTTTTTAAGTAGCTGGCGTAGAGCCAGAAATACGACACCAAAAGAGTGACACAAAAATCAATCCAAAAAATTAGCTCCGCTATACCAGGATATACGTAGCTTGAGCTAAGGTACAGCTGGTTATTCTTGGGTTTCCTCATTGTCTAGGATTAGCTGATTATCACGCTTACTGCTGCTAAAACGATTTTCAATCCAATCCAATCCAATTCAATTCAATCCAGTCCAGTCAGGTCCAGTCCAGTCCAGTCACTACTCCGCGAGCGTGCGCAGCACGGCTCTCCAGGAGCCACGCGAAACGGCTATAAAGCGGCTCCGGCGCAGCGTCAGACTTGACTACTGCGCAACGGAGGCGCAGAGTTAGGCACGCGCCGGTGCCAGTGTGTCTGCCGCGGCTATGAGGTCACTCCTCTGGAATGCGCAGACCGGCGATTGAGCAGACCCAATTCTCTACACACCCGTGCTCCAATTGAATTCGATTTCAATCCAACACAAGCCACTTTAATCCAATCCAATCCAATTCAAATCAAATATAATTCAATCCAAGCCAATCCAATCCAAGCCAATCCAGTCCGATCCGATCAAAACCAATCCAATGCTCCTCGGGCTTGCGCAGAACGGCCCTTCACGGCAAAAGCGAAACCGCTCAACCTCGGTCAGTGTAGCTTACACTACAAAAACATGCTGCGTTTCTCCTAAATTCGCTTCGAATATCAAAAGTGCCCAAACATTGGCTTCTTCCTAAGCAAAACGGCTACGCAAAGTATAATTATTGCCCGGGCTTTAGAACTACCCCGTCCCATCAGGTGTTTGTAATCCACCTCCATACTATCCAGTAGGTATCGCAATAAAGAAGAATGTTTTGATCGAGAATTTCATTCCATTGTGAATTATCAGGCATTGCGCTGCCAACAGGAAAGCGGTGGGCGTTTACAGCAAACATGTTTCCCTCACACAGCCACGAACACTGCGCTTATTTCCGAGTATTCAACTTCTCATAACTATCGCCTCCTACATCTGTCGTCTGCAACTCGATGGTACCGGTGATAACAGATACTTGTACTCCTGTATTTCTACATGGCTCACTTCGCAAAGGAAACTGAATAATCTCCGCAAACGCCCATGTCTCCGTCCCAGGCCTTAGTGTGGCGGCATTAAAACTTTATAGTGTGAATGTTGCGGCCAGAAACTAGCGCGGCAAGCACTGTGGCGTCGGCGCATCATATTCTGAATGTTGAGATGATCGCGCTTGTCGCCAGGTGACCACCGCAAGCTTGGAATGCCAAATAAGAAGCACTTACAAACGGAGAACTGTGAATCTGCTCATTTATGTGACGTTTGCCGTTAAGAGAGAATTTCTCAGGCCTTATTCCTTCCCAGACGTTGTCGTGGGAGAACGCACCCACCCCCTTTTTGGCGACCAACCCAGAAGTACAAGCCTCGAGGACCACGTTTACAACGTCTTCTGCCACTACAAATAAAAAACAGGAAATCGCTCGTAACCGTCCAGTTTTTATTTACATAACCACAACATCTTCGTTCTTACTCCACTTAAAAGCAAAAAGGAAACAGCTAAACACGTCTCTTCGTTGCGTTATCAGCTCATCCAGAAACAACCCATGCTTCAAGATGTACTTCTGGCACATTTGCTGCGAAATGTCCTGCGGTTTATGGAGCCGTGTTTACAACGATGATTTCATATTTCAAGTCAGCCTCCGGGCATGCGCCCCACTTTCAAAGCTCGAATCGCACTGGACAAGGCAACACTAACGTAAAGCACTGCGCGCGAGCTGTTGATTGTATAACGAGCGTTTGTAAAGGGCCGCAGTGCTACAAAGTACTCAGGCTATACAAAGCTCCCGAACGAACACTCGGCGTCCCAAAGCGAAGTAACTGCATGGTGAACGGGTCCACAGCATGGACAGTATATGGCCCCGCGAATAGGAAGTGTGGGAAGAAACACAAGACGTAGGCGGGTTTTTTTTTTGTTTGTTCGAGAGGTTCGAAAGGAAAGAAACTGAAACAAAAAGGAACACGAAGGAACCACCAACGCGTACTGGGGTACTTCTGAATTGCAATAACCCTTCATATTTCATCGGGGGCAGCTACTATGCACTTCCGGAAATAAACGCACAATCGCGACAGACTTCGCTGTCACTGATCCGAGCGCCATGGGGTTTTAGAAACCAGCCCCGAGGTACCGTTCCGCTGGCTGGATTCGGGGAGGGTGGGCTTCCCTAATGGATCACAATAACACTTTCCGACGCATGCACTGCATTGTTGAATGTGCGGTGAGCTTAGGCTAATGCGCAGATTACACGCACACAGGCGCCCCCAGTGACAGGCGCCGGACATTCATGTGGAATGCGAGATGCGCTTTATATTTTTCGGGAGGCAGGGCGGGAAAAATGGAAAATGATGAAGCCAATAGGCGAAAAGTATAGGGAAAAGGAAAAATGTGGCGAAACGATGGGGTAAGAGGCTGGGAAGTAATGAAGCAGGCGATGGTTGATGAATTCAGGAATGTGAATGAATGAATGAATGAATGAATAACAAGTTATTGATGAGGTAATTAAACTATTAACAAAACCATAAGTTAGACAACGTGATCTTAATTTTTAGTGAACCAATTACGAAATTCCGTAATGAATAAATGATTTAAGATTAATAATTGGTTGACTAACGTGTTCTATAAATTTCGATCGTGAATTCATGAGTAAATTAAGTTCATTCAATAATCAGGTGATTCAGTACCAACAAAGGAATTTATTAAACATCACTGAATCAACGAACAAATCAATCAAAGAGAAACAAACCTAAATTTTTTTGTAATAAACTAGCAAAACCTAACTTTGAGCAATACAAATTCAAACAATTTTAGAGAATCCTAAATTTCGCACCTTGAAGTTACGCGTAAGCTATTAGTCGTGCCGAAATGACTGTTTGCGAAATAATTTAAACACCTTAGATATTAACATGCGCCTAAATCTCTGCGCACAAGTGTTTCCGTTTTTTAACATCATTAGAAAAACAGCCGCTGTGGCTCAGGTCGAGCCCGCATCCGTGGACTCAGCATCCCGACACCTTCACCACTGAGCCTTTGCGACGGGTGGAAACGGCGTTCAAGAAGTCCAACAAAGGGTAGAGGGTTAAACGAGGACGGCCACTTGCGAAGACACTTGACCGGGAAAACCAATTGGCAATGCACAGGGAAAACCAATTGGCAGCGCAGAGAAATGATGTCGAAATGTAACGGAGCGTGTTCGCATATCAGATAGTTCCCGCGCGCAATGTCAAACAAAAGAGATAATGAAACGAATAACGAATAAAAGCATTTTTGTATGAAATGTGTGTGTCTGGTCGTTAAAAAAACCGAGAGCCTGCACCCTTGAGCCTTAAGAAATCCAGCACTCGAGGTTTTTGCACAATGGTTGTTTTTTTTTTTTTTTACTGCACCTTTCTTTCTAAACCTGTGTTAAGACAGGTATTGAAGCAACGAAACGGCTCGCAGAAATAGTGTGAATACGCGGAGCACAGAAAAAAAGATTGCTTTGATTTCGCGGCACAAAAGTAAAACAGAAAGATGAGGGTGGGTAGGGTTCACCGTAACGCAGTCTATATGCCGTTAGTAGAGGGCGCCTACGCTCGGTCCTTTTTTTCTCCCAACATGGCGGTAAATGCAAAAAGGTTTAAAAGTGACATGAAGCAGGACTTAGAGAGTTGCGCTGGCAGCTCCAAACACTCCGACAGCGGCGAACAACGGAAATCTGGGTTGTAGGAAAATGTCACTTGCAAAGACACGCCTGAAAATGAAAGGCGAAAAAACTCTCGCGCGAGGGAAAAAAAATCAAAGCAGTGGATACGACGTGATGCTCGGAAGAGACTGAGAGAGCAAGAAAGAAGAGAATAGCGAAAATGTGGAGAGTCGCGTCAACCCTAATCCGTTTGCCGCCCTCGTCCTTTTGTCGTTCCTTAAAAGAGTTGTTTCGGCTTATCTCTGTAGAGGCGCTGGTGGTACGAACCAAAAGGCACCGCAGAGAAGGAAGTAACCGTCCCGCATCTGTGCTCGCCTACTGCGATGCGGGTCAACGCCGAGAAGGTGAAGAAGCAAAAAAACACGTCAAACGAGGGTGAGCAAAAACTACTGGTGTTCCGACCAATTGTAACGTAGCAAACACGTAGATATAACTATACTATTTTGTGGGGGACGTTTGTGAGGCTTTGCAAAATGAATACACGCACTAGGCTTGCGTTTCCCATCTGCTCTCGCTCACTGCGTTTTCACGTGCGCAACGTGCTGAATTAATATTGCGGAATTCATGGCGTTCCCCACGAAGCAAATTAATCAGGCGTTGTGACCAAAGGGTGATACCAAAAACCAGAGCACCGGCCTCACTGACAAATAATGCACCCCATCGTCAAACGATGGCGATGGTTGAACGCCCAGCTATAACTCGTCAGGTTCCATCCTTGGTTGTCGTATAACTTCGGACTTCGACTCGCAGACGGTTCGGACTTTTGACCGCAGCGGCTTTGGCTTTGAGCCTTCGCCATTTTATTTCGCAGAAGAAAGCTTCGCGTTCAACCATCGTCGTCACTAGACGGGTGCATGATTTTCCTAATTTCGCAAGTCCATGCACCCCTACCCAAATACAAGTTGCTACTACCGCGTCCGAAAGGCGCAATTGTATAGACGTCGGTTTCATAACGCGAGCGACCCAGGCTCGATTCTGATCACGGGAAGCGCATTTATTCTTCCCTTCACCCATAATTATCGCCATTGACACAGGAAGTAGACCCTCCTGCAGTGCGCTTTCGCCGCGACATACGCCGTCAGGGATAAGTAGAAAGCTTCGCTTTAAAACAGAAACCTCGCAGGGATCCGTGGTGGCAGGGAAGCGACTTACCACTACAGTACGTCAACATTACACGAAAGTCAGATTTCGAGGTACTCTGAATAAGAAAGGAGAAGAGCCAGGGAAAGAGAGAATTTTTCACAGCATGAAGGTCTGCTTACGTTCTTCGCAGTAAAAGGGTTATTCCATGCCAAGCGTCCAAGCCGTAAAGTCGACCATCGCAGGTTTCTTCAGTAAACATTGTGGCTCATCCTTGCATGACCCAGTATTCTACCTCAAAGTATTTTTGTCCCAAATCATTTTTTTATTTTTATACCCGCCCTTTTATCGCCATGGTTTAAAGCAAAGTTGGTTGTGTCAAAAAAGTCATTGAAAAATCACTTCGTTTTCACTTGCCACCATTCCTTGGTGGACGTAAGGTTGAGGCCCTTTATTGCACTACGCCGCACTGTAAACGAGTTTTGCCGTTATTGCGTTTCTTATACCATTGAGAAAATACACAATGTTCCGCAGTTTGACACATTTTTAGCCAATACAAGCCCACTCTTGTAGGCGATGAAACATTTTCTTCTGAAGTTCAATATTGTGTACAATTCGAAAAATATATATTGACAGTGAAAAAAAATTTACGAGAAAATGGTTATCACATTTGGAAAAACTCTTCTTTCTGACTCATTATTACTCCTGAATTATGCATTGTTGTGCACGTATTAAAATACCGTATGCAAGGCATTCACTAGTACAAATCATTCCAGTTTATTTTGGAAAGTTTAATCGGAACAGTGACACTGGTAAAGAGAATGTGCGAGAAAAAATCTGTCAATTTTGGAAAAATCTTCTATCCGACCCATAAAGAGGAATGAATGAATGAATGAGTATTCACTCCTAAATTGCGCATAGATGTGCTCCTGGTAAAAAGGCCATATACAAAGCATTCCCTTGTGCAAATCATTCCAGTTAATTTCGCAAAGATTAATCGAAACAGATTTTGTTTTAGCATAAAAAGAAATTAAATTTCCACACCGACACTTCACCACGTTGTTCGACAAAGCGTCATCTCTGCACGGCGTGCGCCTGCCTTCATGGAAGACGCGCGAGCCAGCGCCTTCCCGCTGCACGAATAACTTACCCTGCATCGGTATTTCGTAGCATCAATACGAGCAAAAGGGATAGTTCACGTGTTGATGAGAGAAGTGCAACGTGGAGTAGCGGTGGCGGACCAATACTAAGAGTACGTCCACGCTCAACAGCTGGCTAGACATCAGACGAGACCCGCCGCGGTGGCTCAGTGGCTAAGGCGTTGCGATACTGAGCACGAGGTCGCGGGTTCGTTTCTCTGCCGCGGCGGCCGCTTTTCTGATAGAGGCGAAAAGCAAAAACGCCCGTGTGTACGAAATTTTGGCGCACGTTAAAGATCCCCAGGTGGTCAAAATTAATCCGGAGCCCTCCACTGCGGCGTGCCTCATCGCCTGCGTTGCGTCGGCGCGTTCAACCTACACCAACATACAATTCATATCAACACATCCAATCACAATCATCAATCAATCGACATCAGACGTGCATTAATTGCACCAGTGTGTTTTGCGTGGTTTCTCTTATGTATGCCGAAGATTCGGGAGCAAACAGCGGCAGGGTCATCGAGTTGAGCGGATTTATTTGCATACGTTAGCGGGAATCAGACACACCTATGCTTTAAAGCACGTGTAATGTCCAGCCAGCCGTTCAGTCTACACGTACTCATAGAATGGGCGCACCGCTGCTAGTTCCACGTTGCACATTTCCCACCAACACTAAAACTACCTCTTTTTCCGCATTAAGGGCCACGAAATTCCATGGCGGGGAAAGACATTCTTGCAGCGCGGAGCCGCTAGATCACGCGTCTTTCATGAAGGCAGGGGTGTACCTTGCAGAGAACATGCTCTGTGGAACAACGTGGTGTGGTGTCGGTGTAAAATTTCAGTATTTTTTCCTCAGCGAAAACAAAAACTCGTCCGAATAAACTTTACGAATAAACTGGGGTTATTAAACCTTAGGAATCTTTTCTATTTATATTTTTACTGCGAGCTCAACAATACGCAATCTAGAGGTTAATATGGGCCAGAATAGAGATTTTTTCAAATTTCACAATTTTTTTCTGACACATTTTCTCTTTTTTCAGTGCCAATATATTTTTCCAAAGTTCTCCACAATGGTGAAATTCGGCAAAGAAATGCTCCATTGACTGAGAGGGCGAACTTGTATTTGCTAAAAATACTTGAAAATGCTCAACTCCTGCTTGATAAGTTTCCTAATAACTAGTGTCCCGGAGAATGTTTTGAATCGCCCTAAATATAAAGTGCATTCGCTAATATCTTCACGGGTTCCGTGAATGCGGATGTGTTGTGTACTACATTTTTCCCGCCATTAATGCCACGTGGTTGAATATGCCCATATTTATACTAAGAAGTTCTGCTGCAGAAGACACACGCTGCAAGGCAGGCCAACGCTGATAACCGCATTAAGCTCATGTAATCACCCATCAAGTTGCGCCCCTTCATATGTACAGCGGCCTGAATTTATGGCTTCAGTCGCAAACAGAGTTACGTTTCTGCAAAAAAAAACACCATAACTTAGCTCAGGCACGTTCGGTACTGGTTTTGGTATACGAGGCTAGATTTTCTTCCTCACAATGTTTGTTTCGGAATAATTTGTTCGAAGATTTTGTTATTATAACACCGTACCAAAGACCGTTTTTTTATTGATGCCAGCATCGTGAACGGTGATCGAATGAACCGTTTTTGATTGCTCGAAACTGGTTTCTGTTTTCTTTATCTTTAAAGTAACCACTGAAAGTTATGGTGTTCCTCTTTGACGTTGTTATTTTCCCCTAAAAGTCGCAATTTATCCCCTGCAAATTTTTGTTTATTATTTTGTGAAGCAATATCGAGAACTGCCAGGCTTATGGCAATAAAATTAGGCAAGTTCGCAAACATCACTGTCAGGCGTGACCAGCGCCAAAGCAGCCCTATACACACGCTGCAAACGACCCTGCATTCGAAAAGCGAAGCTGAAGCGAGCTTCCAATGTATCTGTGGCAACTTCACTTTCGTAATGTTCGCGTATCCAGGTTTTTATACCCGCACATTACCTCGTGTCAGATTCATCCTAAGAAGTGGAGATCAGAGAAAAAGGTCAAATAGGCGAGTTCGGTTGTTTTACTCCCCCAAGGCTCGGTTCGACCAGACCTCCAAATCTCTCCGGCCCCCCTGACCGTTTTTCCCAGCTTATACCCAGACCCCCAGCGCTGACTCAAAGGTGGACAGAGTAAACTCACGGCGTACCACCTATTACTGACCTCTGAAATGACTTCGCATTTTTTAGATAAGCTGGGGCCGTGTTTTACGACGGGGCTAGGTCTCCTCTGGCGAAGGTTTTGCTTCATATTTTCTCTACGTGTACGTTCTTGGAGTTTCTTTTGCTTTACGTTCCTTAAACGCAAGCTTGCGAAACTGGCAATATGCAGAAAAGATAAAAAAACGCCTCCTTGCCGAAACGGGGCTTTGCCGCGATGCTTTCCTGGATCGCAGTGAAGCCACGCCAAACGTAGTACTCGAGAAAAAAGAAAGGAGGAATGCTACAACGTGAGAGGAGAGGTGAGGAGAAGAGGGAAAGAAAGGCGAAGCTGTTAAAGGAGATTGAGGAATGTAGGGAAGGGATGGTGGAGACGGAGGAAAAGGGGATAGATAGAGGAGGGGGAAAACGGGCCGAAAGAGCCCGTAGCTAGCGGACCTATAATACGTGGCCGCTGGCACCTTCGACCTTTTATAGCCTTGAATGCCGGTGGTGTATCTTGCCTCTTCACCTCTCTCAGTGTTGGTGTTGTTGTATTTATTCTTATTTCGGTCTCCTTCTCGTGTATATCATCCCTCCCCTCTTGACTCCGCTCTCCATCCTCTTTTTTTCCCCATCCTTTTGTTTGCAGCCTCTTCCATCCTCTCGCCTCCGGATTCCCCGTCTTCGATCGCCCAGGACGGTGAGCCGTGTTAGATTCGTTCGTTAGGCACTCCCTCCCCGACCACCTCGGCTGCGTTGCTTCGCTTTGTGTGTCGCTTAGCGACTCAGGTTGGGGACACTGTCGCCGTCTGTTGGTACTCCCTTCGTGGTATTTCTTTTTGCGTCTGTTTATGTCTGGGATTTTCCGAGCTTTTGTTTATTTAAACTTCTTTATTGGGGTGAGTGTCCCGGATACTGTAAACTCCTAAATGTACTCTTTGAAGGTGTAGAGTTGATATCAACCTTAATAAGGTGTTTTAAAACTCACTGTATATGAAGCTTTACTGGTAACCAGCAAATTTTCTGCTTTAAGTATAAAACATTGCGAATTGTATGTAATGTTTGATTGAGAATTGTATTCTCATGGTGAGTGTCCCGGATATTCAACAATCTCACATGCAGTCTCTTGAAGTGTGTAGTTGATATAAACCGTAATGAAATGTTTGATAACACTCTGTAAATGAAGCCTTTCCTGATAAATGTAGCCCGAAAAACTCTGTGCCTTAAGCACTATATGTGTACTGACCTCTGTCTAATGTTTGATTGAGCTTATCACCTTTAGTGTGACTGATCACGACAGCTTTTAAATGCCCTCTCTTAATAATGTCAGGGTTACAGTACACATTTTTTAATATTTTGGGGGGGCACTGCGTCTGTAGTCACCCTGATATTGTGCTAACTAAAAGTTTGGGCAAGAAGGTATAGCACAGTTTAAAGCTTTTAACAGCTGGGTTACAACTCCCGAAAGGTTCAAAGACAGACAGACAGACGGACAGACAGACGGACAGACAGACAGACAGACAGACAGACAGACAGACAGACAGACAGACAGACAGACAGACAGACAGAGACAGACAGACAGGGAGAACGAACGTTGTTTCTTTTGCTTTTATTGTCGGGTTCTTCGGCGCTTGCGCCGCTATAAGTTTCAAAATTGAAAATCGGGAATGCCGCAGCTTAGTCTCCAGCTTTTTCTTGAGCTTTATCTAACGCTAATCCACAGAAGTGGCTTTGATATTGTGACGTTTCGAATTCGTTCTCCCTAAACTGCCGGGCATATAATAAGCATTATCCGAAGTTTTAATGTCCCGTTTTGTATTCGAGTGTGCGCAGGCATAACTTGATTTTCACGTTCTACGCTATTGTCGGAAGTTTTCACTTTCGGGTACGGCTCCTGGCATACAATAGCTATATTTGGTTCATACCTCGATAACCGCGAAGTGCGACTGATTAATTAATATCCGATGGTTCATTAGGACCCTTACACGTAATTTGTTTTTTTCAGCCAACGCTACCCTGAATCTGTTGAAAAACTTCAAGCGGCAACTGACAACATTGCACGTTTCCAGAAATTCTCACTTCCAGAATAGATTTCCGTGTTTTAGCAGACACGAATGCGATTTCATTAGCCTCACCCCTTTCATTTCTGCTTATTGCTCTTGTTAGTTTCTCATACTTTGGAAATCAGTGAATGTCTGGCCTAAGGAATATGTTTACCTAGTCGATCACAATGTTTATTTGATTGATTGTAGGAGTTAACATACCGACGCAACGCAGGCGATGAGGCGCGCCGTAGTGGCTTGCTCCGGATTAATTTTTGACCACCTGGGGATCTTCAAAGTGCGCCGAAATCTCGTACACACAGGCGTTTTTGCTTTTCGCCTACATCAGAAAAGCGGCCGCCGTGGCCGGGAATCAAACCCGTGTCCTCGTGCTCAGCAGCACAATGCCTTAGCCACTGAGCCACCACGGCGGGTCCCTTTAAATCGGGGCGTCGGTTGTCAGCAACAAACTTGCCTGTTTTTTTACGCTTACTTGCCCTAGTCCCAGCTAACCTAACAGATTTGCTTCCTGCCTCTCATTGCACCAGGATGGTGCGCCATCTCCAGGGTACTTACGTAACCATACGCAGCAGGAGGTGGAAAACAGAACGCTGGGGTAGTTACAAAAGGCAGCAACTTCCTGATGTGCGCAGCATGTGTTGCTATGTAAGTTGTGCAGATACTTGTTCCAACTTCCGTCTAAACGAAGTTCTTTCGATTTTCAACAGACGTCCTTTTATGATAGGAAACACGGCGCATGCGCCGTGTGCGTTGCGTGAACAACTTGGTTGTTTGCGTTTTGCTGTATGTCCTTGAGCGGAATTTCGGGTGTAAATTGCTTTACATCGAAGCTGTTAATGTCTTGGCTTCCACATATCGTACCCGTCTGCACAATAGCGTAGAACGGATATTTTTCGTCTCCAGAACTAGTATTCTGTGCTGCCTTCCTAAAGGGGTACTGCAGTGATGTTTTGGTCGGTATTTCTCCAGTCCAGACACGAGAATCTTGACTGAGTATCGGAACGACGTTTGGTCGGTGTGTTTCCTATCTAAACATGCGCATGTCATCGGTGGCACCATAATGCATCCACGGGTGAGGTATGCGGTGTGAGAGGGGTGTGCGTGTTCACGCGCAGCCATGCACGCCTACGCAACAAACCGCCAATGAGGATGTTGGGCCGGAGCATGCCAGCGTTTGCCACCAGTGGACGTGCTCCCTTTCTTCGTTTGTTTTAAAAGACGATAGTCTTTGTTGGGCTGCTTATGGCCAAACATTTTGGTCTGTCTGTCTGTCTGTCTGTCTGTCTGTCTGTCTGTCTGTCTGTCTGTCTGTCTGTCTGCCCTTCAACTCCGCCTTCTGGCCAAAGGTAAAATAATACTTGAACAAGAGGCTTATATAAGCAAAACGTTTCCAAACCCTTAGATCGCACTTGTACTTGTGAACAACACTGTTTAGCAAAAAGAAATCATTAGGAATATTTGAAGCAAGACATCAATAACTAGCTGGTATTTGCAGTGTTCCTTTAATTAAATATGCATGGCTGCTGGTTTTTTGCTTTCGGAAATAAACATTACGCGCTCAAAAAGAAAGTTCTGACCAAAAATAGAAAAAGTGCCCCGCACCTCGTGGCGAGATTTCGAGAAGCATGAACATAACAAAAGGATCGAGTATATGGCGCGCGAGCAGTGGACCGCGGCAAAATTGATTGACTGGAACAAACCTCCACCATGTTTACCTTGGAAGGAGTGACACCGGAAGTGAAAACCTTGTGTCAGGTTGGCGGGGGAGAAAAATGCATTTATGTTGCAGCGCCTGCACAAGACTGCCGTTTTTCGATTACGTTTGCAGCGAACTAAGCAGATACAATTGCCATTTTTTTTCTTTCACGTGCTGCGGAACGCGTTGCATTCAACGGCAGTCGAGGAGCCGCTGCAGACGTCGAGCATCGAACAACGTGGATGTCGACTGTTCTCCTCATTGATCAGTTATAGCTTTCGCGTTAATTATGGCGATGGCTGATTGATTGATTGATTGTAGGGTTTAACTGCGCCGACGCAACGCAGGCGATGAGGCGCGCCGTAGTGGGTCTCCGGATTAATTTTGACCACCTGGGTATCTTTAACGTGCGCCGAAATCTCGTACACACGGGCGTTTTTGCTTTTCGCCTCCATCAGAAAAGCGGCCGCCGCGGCCGGGAATCGAACCCGCGACCTCGTGCTCAGCAGCGCAACGCCTTAGCCACTGAGCCACCGCGGCGGGTATTATGGCGATGGTTATGAGTACTGGGTGAAAGATGCACTTCAGTGCGAGGTTAACTAGAGGGAAGTTCTTTAGGGTTTGTCCACGAGGTTTTGGTTGAGCCTACGCGGAACTTCTGCTCGGAGCAGTCTCAAAATAGCACAGCACGACCTTGGCACAAAACACGGTGTCGTCGATGTTACAACAGAACGCGCTCGCACCTGCGCACTCCGTCCGAGCGATACCACCAGAGTGGTATCGCTCCAGATTGGTGCGATACCACTAGGTTTTCGCATGGGGGACGCTTGGAACTCACCAGGGTCGTAGTCTTTCACTCAAAATACCATGTAGTAGCTAAAGGTTCTCTCTATTTGTTTTCAGCGCTTCACGCCCCGCGTCAAAAAGTGCATGATCTGAAATTTTATTTCACTTTCCGCAGCGGTAGCAACTAGTTCAGTAACTTTACTTCCAAGCCATTTTGGCTAAGCCACAAGTAGTATGTGTGGTAGCTTTTATCCGGATTTATACACTCTTTTTATTCGTTGAACATCGTTGTAACGAGGACACGTTGGGTTTCCTTCTGCAGCGACTGCGGATCAAATAAAAAGCAATAAAATAATTTAGAATCTTTCCCCGGACACTACCTCGTTATGTATACGTAAAATCATGCCCGCACGAGTTTTTTTTTCTTCTTTTTTTCATTCTTCCGGGTTTCGCCACCATCCTAGCAAAAGTCAGGTCGAGCGGTCACGTCTTTGCCTCAGGTTATTTCGTGAGCTCCTCCGACTGTCCGAAACCTTTTTTGCTTTTCCTTCTCTATCTCGCCGCTGGCATGCTAAAAAAATCTCCCAACCGAGTCGAGTCGAAACAGCGCGGGAAACTAAATCCGGGGTCGGTAAAAAAATACATGTTTGGCGCATAAATTTAGTCCGCCTTCTACGTGCCCCGCCGGCTGGCAGCCTTTCTGCTTTTCAGTTGTGTATATTTATCCTGTTTCTTTTCGGGAAATTCGGAAAGAATCTATGTTTAGAAAGTAATTCTCGCTGTGTTCCCCTTCGTTTGAATGAAAATTCAGTTTATACCGGCTCACGTTCGTCGAGCCGAGCGTAACTTTTTTTTTCGGACGAGTCATTCCTCCAAGAATATAAAACGAATTATTTTCAAAGTTGGGCCTCGTTTTGGATATCCGTACTGTGTTGTTTTGTTTTCATTTGGGCTACACGCATTTTTCCCGGTTCCTTCTGCAGCTTTATACTATTTAGTGCATAGCCGCCGTCCGGACATTTGATTTCTCACTCGGCACACCTCACTTTGTTCTGCTTTTTTTTTTTAAGTCCGACGTAGCTTTACGTGTTTTTTTTTTCATACCTTACGCCGTTTTGTTATGCGTTTTATATCTTCCCCGTTGGCTAGTTCTTTTGGTATTTTTTTAGCCTCAGCAGAGGACCTGCCGGTCAATTTTCCCGGCTATTTCGATGTAACCAAGCGTAGCACAAAACTACACACGGGCCGGTAAGAAAAGGCCGCATATAAGTGGCACATTTCTTGTTCGGAAGCCGCCGCTTCCTTTAGAACTCCTTTCCATTTGGGCAGCTACGCACAGCCTTTTCCGTGAAAGTGCGCTGGTGGAACTACAATTCGTTTAAACAGAGCGCTGTTGGTCTCAAAATATCGCCTATTTCATGAAGGAATACGGAACGGGAATTCATCAGCAACGCATTTCTTGCGCTTGCGTTGGTGGTACTGTTTTAAGACGAATTGTCTTAAAACAGTGCCATCTTAATCAAACGCTTTCGCATAATCTACAAAGTTCCCTAATTTGTTTTAATATTATAAAATCTGATGTTGGACTTGTTGGTGCGTTGCAATTAAAAAAAAGAGCTATGAGAGCAGGAGACAAGCAGGAACAAGGGCAACATATATACGCCCCTCGGATTTTTCCCTGGATTAACTTCCTCCATTACATAAAAATAACATAAATGTCATTCATTGTTTAGTACTCTCCTGTAATCCCTGTTATTAGAAACCTGGCTGTAATCCTTAATTAAGTTCTTTGAGAACGCTCTCCTTGTGAACTAGAATTCTGGGGGTTTTTTTGAGGCTATTGACGAGTTTAAAGTCCTAAAGCCTTCTTAGAATAATTTCGGTGCTTATCCCGTCATTTCCTGCAGCGTTCTTTCTCTTCATCCCTTTGAACACACCATCTCCCCGACGTGTTTAGTTGTTATCAGAAACTCGCCAAACAAGTCAATTGTTTTATCTCTTATCTCTCTCCAATTCCTTAAGCGTCGTTTACCCGTCGCCCTACGCAGCTGTTTAACCTCGTCAACAAAAGCTAGTTGTTTAGTACTGTTTAAGGTCTAACGCTGTTAGCGTCCAGCTCAGCATAGAAGGTCTTGGGTGCTCGCATTGTTTCAGCCATATTTTCCTCTAAGGTTACCAGTTCCTGTTTGTATGCATTGTCATTTTCAATAGCAAGCTTCTTCTTTTCTATCTGTAAACCTCCTCTTTTTTTGGCCATTCTTCACGCTTAACCACGTTGTCGGAATGAATGTCGCTAATATTCTTTCTGTTAATTCATTTAAAGAGCATCCTCTATTCGATCTGCTCATCCAGTCTCGCCAATTGTATATTCCTCCATGTAGAAATAGGTTCTTTCATTTTCTGACATATTTCACGCCTTTATTTTCTTACTCTTTCCACCTTTTAAGTACTGCTTTCTCCGTTTTGTCCTAGCTAGGTTTTCAATTTTTTGTCTATGCTGTGTTCTCTCCCGCCAGTTAAGACTATGACATTGTTTTGAAGTGTTTTTCGAAACTCCTGTGCCCTGTCTCTGACCTGTTATAAATTTGCTTTCCTTCTTTTAACTAGTTCTGCCGTTTTTCTACTTTAGGCGCAACATTATTCTTCTCGTAACCAACCTGTAGTACTTGTTGTTGACCTTGCGAAGCACTTAACACTTGCCACAGTACCGCGATAGAGACCAAGAATGAAGCCGATTTCGATTTTAGTTGGCGCTTTACTTGGCGCAATTGGCACTTTCCCCAGTCACTTTTCCATTCTCCTGCTTGCGGTAGGAATTCTTTGTCCTATTTGTATTCTTTATCCTCCGAGCATCTCTCTTCTTAAATCCAACCAGTGTATATTCTCCGCTCTTTCCGACTACCAATTCCATAGTTATTCACTGCGCGTTGTCATACGTGTTTTCTTTTCAACATATTGCGCAAACATTTTCCATTACTATAGGCGACTTAGTTTACCTTATTGATTAATGCTTCGATACACTCGTAAAAACTGTCAATGAGGTGCCTCCTTCTCGTAGCAAGGTGTTGGCGCATTGGTTGTACTGCAGGCCAGCCCGCTTATAACGAACACATCAGCAAAATTAAATCAGTTCGTTATATCCGTTTTTCGTTATATCTGAACCTAAAATATACGTATACAGAGGGTAAAGAGAAAATAAGATTTGTTGTTTTTATAACCGGGATTTCGTTAAAACCGGGTTCGCTATAAGTGGGCTGCATATATACCTTCCACTTGTATCCTCCTGTTTGGCTTAGTCACAGTAACGACGACCCCTTCATCGGTGCTCCACGATTTCTCCACATTGGCTGCTATCTCTCTGTGGATGAAGAATCGTACCTCACGCTTCTAATTTCTCGGTGATCACGATAGCGCAAGTGTGTCCGTCATTCAACTCGTAAAGCCTGGTCGTTCGAATTTCGAATTCTGCTCTTACTAAGCATCCCGTAAAATCTTAGCTAACTGAACTCGATGTTGCGATAGTGGCCAGGCGAGTCTTGAATGAATTATTTCGCTTAATAGTTTGTCGACTTCATCTCCACGACCGTACTCGTCTCTGCGTAAATAGTCCGGGGCTGTTAAAGGTCTACGTTTATGCACCCATGCAGTCTTCAAATTCACATGTTTGGTCAGTTCTCCGCACGAACGAAATCCTGGTGCGGGCGCCCACGTAAATTGCCTCGTGTGAGTCGCACGTGAATTGCCTCTAGAATTAAAGGTCGTGAACGAGTGCGGCAAACCCGCCGTATCAGCGCCCGTTCTGCGCACGCCATTGTTGTATGGTACGCAGCCATCCCTGCTTTGCAGCCTTCCAAAACGAGCCATTCTCCCAACTCCTGCTCTAAGGTACACCATTCGCTTCCTCCAGCTCTTCCTTTTATCCGCCGAATGAAAACCAGAAGCGCAGGAAATAACGCAAAAAAATCTACAAAAGATTGATTAGTGTTCCCCTCTAATGACGTCATTAGGCTCGCGGAAGTTTTGTCCTCCCTACCAAGCCCGAAGAAAAGCAATTCTCCCCGGACGACACGGTCCCGGTCGCCCGCTGTTGCGCAGTTTCCGTGTTTCTGTCTGGCATTACAATGGCCTGGAAGCCAGAAACAAAGGAACATACCGGGGAAAACAGCGTGAAGCTAACTAAACACGGTCGTGCCAAGCCAATCCGCGACAAGCCAAGCCAAGCTGACCCTTTACCCTTTTGAGTGCGAGCAAAGCGCGGCTTGGATCCGTGAAGTTAATGTCGGGTGCGTGAAATCAACCCCAGCGGGTGCGGAGGAAAACAACGTCCAGCTAACTAAATACACCCGTGCCAAGCCAATCCGCAACAAGCGAAGTCAAGCTGAGCCTCTAACCTTTTGAGCGTATGCAAAGCCTGGCTCGGAACCGTGAAGTTCCTGTGAAAGTGACGCCAGCGGTAGGGAGAAGGCCGTCGGGGACTCGCATAATGTTCCGCCGGTAAACTTTATTGCCCCAGCTTAAATGTGGCGGGTCGACGGCGTGCGTGTCGTTGTAATAGGACGTTGCTTGTTCCTCCCTTCGCTTTCTGCTCTAGCCACGGTCACCGGAACGAGGGCTGCATGTTTGTTCCTATTTGTAACCTGGGACGCCGAGATTGCAGCTTCGCGAGAAGGACATGTTGTTCTGAAAGAATTACGCCATTTTACGAGTTAGTTTGTATTTCGCTCGGTATGGCTTGCAAACTGCTGGAACGAACTGGATCGCCCATTCCACCACTTTTTTGGGGGTTTTACATTGATGTTTTCAAATTAAGGCCCGGTAACACCAACGCACTCATACTTTGCTCGTTGGCATTGTGCCAGGAGTGGTTGTGTCGCTATATTCTACTTTCGTATATTTACGCGCGGACTCGTTCTTTTTGTTCAACCGTGTATCCGTTCTTTCTTCTCATACTTGCCCTGAGGGTAATGAAATGTATGTGTGTGATTAGCATTATCGTTCAAACAAGATACGCTCGTGCAATAACATGGGAGTAGGCTTCTGTCTAAACAAAGGCTGTGGCTCCAAATCAATTCTGATTTTTCCTTTTCTTACTTCGGTACGCCTCGGATCTTCATTACCCGTTTACACCGACTTTATTTTTCTGTAGGAGCATTCTTTCAATAATTTCCCGAGTTACGAGGCACGAAAAACTACCTTTGCTTCAAATCTTTGGGCCCCTTTTGTAGCAAACCCTTTTGTAGTGTGTTTCGGAGCCGGCTATATATAACATAGTCTTTCGTGTTCCTTTGTTCCTGGTAATAATGAGGTAGCACAAAGCGCACCATCCCTCCTCTGGAACGGAGCGAAAGAGGTCTTCTTATGGACAAAAACAAAGCAAGATATTGTATTATGTGTATTATAAATACACACATATATATATATATATATATATATATATATATATATATAACACAGAAATAAAAGTTGGCAGTCAAGAAACCTCGTAAACAAAAGGGGGGGATGTGGTTGGGCATTGAAACAGATAAAAATTTGGAGAGAAAGAAAAAAAGAAAATGGAGAAAAATGCCCCCAGGTGGGATCCGAACCCCGTCCAAATACCGGTCTGGTGCGATAACCACTACGCTACCAGCGGGGCGATTTCCCCTCACTTTCTGGGGTATTATGTTCAGGTATTTTTGTATCCGGTGCTTGGGGGTGGTACCAGCGCCACTCGACTTCCGGGTGAAAGGGGGCCTTCTTTTTAAACCCCCGGGCCGTGCTCGAGTGTCTACGACATGTCGAGTATGGTCGACCAGGGTTTAACCCTCTTAAGCTCCTATGGCGCCAAGACTGCCAAAAGGGGGCGCTCGTATGCATGTAGCGAATCAGAATACGAAATGAGGGGGTCGTTGAAAAAAACCAAATAAATTGGCAGCCAAGAAAACCTCGGAAAAAAAGGGGGGGATGTGGTAGGCATTGAAAAAGATAAAGAAATTTTGGGAAAAAAAGAAAGAAAAAAAGTGGAAAAAATGCCCGCCAGGGGGATCCGAACCCACGACCTCCAAATACCGGGCTGGTGCGATAACCACTACGCTACCAGCGGGGCGATTTCCCCCCCCACTTTCGGGGGATTTTGTTTAGGTATTTTTGTATCCTGTGTTGGGGGTGGTAGCCACCCCTCCCCCGGGCTACTCCGGGGGCAAGGGGACCTTCTTTTTAACCCCGGGCCGTGACTCGAGTGTCTACGACATGTCGAGTGGTCGACCAGCGTTGAACCCCCTTAAGCTTCCTATGGCGCCAAGACGGCCAGAACAGAGGCCCTCGATATGCATGTAGGAATCAGAATACGAAATGAGGGGCTCGTTGAAAAAAAACAAAAAAAGGTTGGCAGTCAAGAAAACCTCGGAAAACAAAGGGAGGATGTGGTAGGTCATTGAAACAGATAAAGAATTTGGAAAGAAAGAAAAAAAGAAAGTGGAGAAAAATGCCCGCCAGTGGGATCCGAACCCACGACCTCCAGAAACCGGTCTGGTGCGATAACCACTACGCTACCAGCGGGGCGATTTCCCCTCCACTTTCTGGGGTATTTATGTTTAGGTATTTTTGTATCCTGTGCTTGGGGGTGGTAGCCAGCGCCACTGGACAATCGGGGTGAAGGGGACCTTCTTTTTAACCCCCGGGCCGTGACTCCAGTGTCTACGACATGTCGAGTATGGTCGACCAGCGTTGAACCCTCTTAAGCTTCCTATGGCGCCAAGACGGGCCAGAACAGAGGCCCTCGATATGCATGTAGCAAATCAGAATAGAAATTAGGGGCTCGTTGAAAATAACACAGAAATAAGAGTTGGCAGTGAAGAAAACCTCGGAAAACAAAGGGAGGATGTGGTAGGTCATTGAAACAGATAAAGAATTTGGAAAGAAAGAAAAAAGAAAGTGGAGAAAAATGCCCGCCAGGTGGGATCCGAACCCACGACCTCCAGAATACCGGTCTAGTGCGATAACCACTACGCTCCCGGCGGGGCGTTTTTCCCCTCCACTTTCTGGGTATTTATTTTAGGTATTTTTGTTTCCTGGCTTGGGGTGGTAGCCAGCGCCACTCGGACTACTCGGGGTGAAGGGGACCTTCATTTTAACCCCCGGGCCGTGACTCGAGCGTCTACGACATGTCGAGAGTGGTCGACCAGCGTTGAACCCTCTTAAAGGAGCCATGAAGAAAAAACACAAGTTTGGTTCATTCAAGATTGCCTCGTCAGAATCATACTGACACCACTTTTAACGTAAACTTCGCTCAAATAAGCTACAAATAAGGAAAAAATGGAATGGCCATGCGACCCACTAGCTCATTTCCCGCAACAGAACCTGTGATGTCCTTCGAGCCAGTTCTGCGATTGGCAGAGCCGGCGAAAGTAAACGCAAATTGGGCAGAGCTTACAAGCTTACCAACGAGCTATTCGCGCTTAAATTTAGGGGCACATTCTTTTTAAACCCCTAAGAATGGTGGTAAGTGTAAGTTACGAAAGCACATGTAAACATAGAAGTACCGCTTCGTACTGCTGTTGTTGGTACTGCGCGCACTATGCTTGTTTAGCTGCACAGAACTGCGGGGTTTGGGGTTGTCTCAGACGACACTGGCCGATTGATTGACGCGACGGTGTCTTACGTGAACATATTTGTCGAGCGAGCACTATGTTTCACGAAACCATTTTCTCCCAGAACGAAAAAAAAGGGAGAAAACGAACGCCACGGTATGGTGGCGCCATCTAGGTAAGTAACGTAAACAAACGCGCGAGTACCTCAGTGCCAGCACCAACGTACAGGGTGGAGACACCCTTTGAACGGTCTCGTGCCACGCAATTGGGTCAACGTGCACAACCGTTGTTCTCGTTTCCCACGAGACCCAGCAACGCGAAACAGATAAGATGATTCAAACTTCGCAGGTAACCCCGTTGCGGCGATAATTTTAGCACGGTTTTGATACAATGACTTGTTTCGTCAGCGAGCGAGTGGACCAAAATGTCGGCGCCAGCGCATACGTGTCTCCACCCTGTACGGCGGATGCGTGAATCAAGGGTCCCTAGGCTGCAGAGCGGTCGGTTTTCCCGTGATGTCATTTGGGACGACGAAAACGCACGACTGAGCGGGAAAAATCAAAATGTTTACCTAAATTGATTAATTTCTCAGTGAATAAAGCATCGTTTGCATTCGGACAAGCGCTGGGAGCACTATAAAACACGAAATCTTTCGAATAACACAAACTTGCATTTTGTCTTCATGGCTCCTTTAAGCTTCCTATGGTGCCAAGACTGCCAGAACAGAGGCCCTCGATATGCATGTAGCGAATTAGAATACGAAATAGTGGCTCGTTGAAAATAACACAGAAAAAAGAGTTGGCAGTCAAAAAAACCTCGGAAAACAATGGGGGGATGTGGTAGGTCATTGAAAAAGATAAGAATTTGGAAAGAAAGAAAAAAAGTGGAGAAAAAATGCCCGCCAGGTGGGATACCCAGAAAGGGAGGAAAATCGCCCCGCTGGTAGTGTAGTGGTTATCGCACCCGACCGGTATTCTGGAGGTGGAGGTTCGGATCCCACCTGGCGGGCATTTTTTCTCCACTTTCTTTCTTTCTTTCCAAATTCTTTATCTGTTTCAACGACCTACCACATCCTCCCCTTTGTTTTCCGAGGTTTTCTTGACTGCCAACTCTTATTTCTGTGTTATTTTCAACGGCCCCTCATTTCGTATTCTGATTCGCTACATGCATATCGAGGGCCTCTGTTCTTGCAGTCTTGGCGCCATAGGAGCTTAAGAGGTTCAACGCTGGTCGACCATACTCGACATGTCGTAGACACTCGAGTCACACCCGGTGTTAAAGAAGGTCCCCTTCACCCCGAGTAGTCCGAGTGGCGCTGGCTACCACCCCCAAGCACAGGATACAAAAATACCTAAACATAAATACCCCAGAAAGTGGAGGGGAAAATCGCCCCGCTGGTAGCGTAGTGGTTATCGCACCAGACCGGTATTCTGGAGGTCGTGGGTTCGGATCCCACCTGGCGGCATTTTTCTCACTTTCTTCGTTCTTTCTTTCCAAATTCTTATCTGTTTCAATGACCTACCACATCTCCTCTTTGTTTTCCGAGGTTTTCTTGACTGCCAAACTCTTATTTCTGTGTTATTTCAACGAGCCCCTCATTTCGTATTCTGATTCGCTACATGCATATCGAGGCCTCTGTTCTGAGGCTTGGCGTATATATCTATATATATATATATATATATATATATATATATATATATATATATTTGAGAAAACAAGGGTTCGGGGCGACCTTTTAATCCGAGGCTCGAGCGAGGAACGCCCGAGTATACACCATGATGATGAGTATTCACAGAGATGAGGACGAAGTGCTAGAGCATGTTCGCTAATGATGATGTAATGTACAGATGAAGAGGAAGCACTGATGGCAGTCCGAAGACCCCACACCAAGAGCGACTGTGCCAACCGGTGCCGGTAGATTGCCCAAGGTTCTCACTATATATATAGCGCACCTTCGTTCTTCGTTAATTGTATACTGGGCTGGAAGCATTTGTGTGACAAAGCCTATTATGTAGCCCGTCACAGCTCATAATTCCCTTATACCTGGCAAATCCTCTGGTAATGGCATTTGCTAGGGCCTCGTTAGTAAATGCTTACTGTGATTCTCACGGCGAGCTAATAAGTGCTGCTGCTAAGCTCCTCTCCGCTAAATGGTTCTTGCTCTGTTACGAAGATCTCGCTTGTATAATCTGATATTCGTTTTTTTGGTAGGTGATTTTCTTTGAAGCTCCCGCCTTTACAACGAAATCTTTCGAGTTCTCAAAAGGCACCTGAGAGCGAAAGAATTCGCGCTGCAACATCAACACAACGGATGAGAAATCAACGGCATACTCTAACATCAGAACGCCTCTGCCAACCGCAATGCGAAATAATGGAAACGGCAGATAAACGTGCACGCACTGAGCCGCTCGGAAATATGGCCTTACCCAATACTTGCAATCTACATTTTGCTTCAGCACTTATGCATTCGTCTGAATGAATTGTACTTTTGTCCAGGCACAGGGTGTAAAATAAACCTGTGTTTATTGTTCTTAATGGCATTCGAATTTCACTAACATTTCGTCTCCAAGCGGCTAAATTGTACGAGCCCAAAGCGCGCGTACAGATCTCGCTGAAAGGGTTATTTCCTGATCAAAACTGGTACACTATTCACCTTACAAAAGAACTAATCCTGATAGAAGCGGTTGCTAAAATAGCGTTACGCGGTGACAGGGCCGAATACACGAACCATTAAAGATGAGGGGATAATTTAAAGGGACAGCCATTACTGCGCGAACACTGGCAAAATGTGCTAGAGAAAGGGAGCCAATAAAATCCCGGCCCCTTTCTATTAACGTGAAACCAGGGGAGAGGCGAAGCATGCAGTGTATAAGTGTAATCTTGGCGACTTGTCGTTTTTGCCAACGGAGATAAACCATTGTGGGAAGAGGTATACAGTTTGCTGTAAAAGTCTGTAGACTTTGAAGCGGGAAGCTTTCTAGTGGGGCATTTTACAAGCGCAAAATTACCGGACCACACGCGCGAGGAAAACCCACAACAATCAACTAGACATCCACTGGATTTATTAGAAAATGCGCATACACACCGAGACAGCGACGCACACGCAGGGGAAAAAAAGAGAGGGAGAGAAAAGGGACACTTATTAATCAACACGTGGCCGGGTTAATCTTTGCTGAAGGAACATCAGTTCTTTAGTGGACAATGCCACAGAAGGGGTGCTGATACACTCGTCGCCTTCTTGATGGATAGAATATGCCTCATAGATTTCACGTTCACGTTGGGAGCGTGCCCTGCGCAGGACCTGTGTTTTTTCGAATTCTGGAGTACATTTGCACCTGCGACAATGGTCGGCCAAGTGCCCCCCTCCTATTACAGCCAATACTGCTGAGCGATGCTCTCTAAGCCTGTCATTCAGGCATCGCCCCGTCTGCCCAATGTAACATTTACGGCAGTCCAGCGGAATGCGGTAAACTACACCAGTACTGCATGGCACAAAGCACGTGGCGTGCTTCTTCGAGCACTCAGGTCTTTTCGTTTCATTGTTCACCTTGTGGCTCATTTTTGCCTACTTGTGGGGAGCCGAAAACACAACGGGCACTCCGCATTTTCCCGCCACCTTTTGAGGCGATGCGAGAGCTGGTGGATGTATGGGACCACCGCTGGTCTCACTCTTTCGGACAGATAATCGCCCACAACATTGTGTCTGGCGCTTTTAATTCGGCGACAGGGCTCTCAGCCACACTGACAATGGTTTCTTGGGGGAAACCTGCACTTTTTAAGCGCTTGACCTGTGTCGTGACGCTAGTGCCAACCTGGTGTTCACAGGACTTATCTAGAGCAAGGCGCAAGCAGTTCGTTGCTATACCCCTTTTTATAATTCTTGAATGAGCCGAATCATACGTCAAAATTTCTTTTTTAGATCGCGGATTGTACCTCCAGCATTACGTTTTCACGGTTCATGCAAATGCGTATGTCAAGGTACTGCAGACACCCGTTTTCTGGTATTTTGTACGTGAACCAAAGTCCTTCAGCATTTGCTCTAAAAACGCCTAGAACACTGTCGACAACAGGGGTACTTACTAGAGGCTCGACCCCTTTTAAAATAACCAGATAGTCGTCAACATATCTAAAAACCGTGGCAACAAATGCTGAGTCAAGGCACGGGCAATACGCTTGTCAAAATAGGATAAAACCAAGTCACTTATATTCGGTGCAATACAGGAACCTATACATATTCCTTCCCTCTGAACAACGTAGTCATCACCAAAGTGCACCACAGTTGAAGAAAGATAAAAACTGAGCAATTTTAAAAAATTGTCAACTGACACCCCTGCAGAATTCTGGAAGGCCACCGGCCCGAAGTCATCTATGCACTCTCTGACTGCACACATAATTGCCTTCTGAGGCGGTGAATAGAAAAGATCCTCAACATCGACTGAAAACGCATAAAACGATTCCCCACAAAAGTGCTGTTCACACAGAACTTCCAGAACTTGCTGGGGGTTCCGCACTAAAAACGGGTCATTGACTGGTAAAAGGATGAGATGCTTCTGGATAAATTTAGACAATGCTCCTTGCCACGAATACTTCTCTGTTACAATCGCTCGGAAAGGCATGTCGATTTTGTGCGTTTTTACTGAGAAGAAAACACTCAACGAATCGTTCTTCGCACTGCAAATACACTTGATAGCACTAGACAAATCCAACTCTGAGAAAAGGCTGGTGGCTTTCTTTTTCAATTGAGCGCCTGATTTCTTTGAAGTGACAAAATTTTTGGCATTTTTTATTACAAACCATTTCAACGGAACAGCAGGCTGGAAGCGGAAGGCCCAAGCTGCACAATGGACTCGAGTGGCAGTGATAGGGACTGAGCATCCGACGTAAAAGGTGGGTTCACTGTCTGCATCTATTTTTATTTTGAATGTTTCCCACATAAAAAAATATTTCTTGCACCCATATCGTCGAAGATACGGCAGCGAAAAAAAAGTGGTTAGAGGAAGAATGTAATTTAGACGTTTCTAATCTGTGCACTCCGTCAATTTGGGCATCGTGATTGTGGAAAAAAAGGAGCGCTTACAATCGAGTAAATACGGTATATGTATGCGTTCTTCCTCCCCTTGTTCTGTTATGAACGTGGCCATTCCCTCTTTTTTGTTTTCGTCCAGCTGAGCTTTGGATCCCGAAACCGGAAGCTATCACCACACTGGAAATAAAAATATGTCGTTGTCAGTTGGGCCTTGGGAAACACTGAACTTGATTTCGAAATTCTAGAGTGATTTCAGCGAGAACGTCACTAGTCAGAATGCGCTTGCGATAATCCTAGAAATACCGGAAACCTGTCCTTTCGCACAATGCGCCGTCTTAAGGGCGCGAAGCACCTTAAAAAGTTGGGTCCTTAAAAGCACCAAAATTAATTCCGCATAGAGAAAGTCAGCGCTGATTTCTTCGAGCTGAAGCGCATAGCACGTAATTTTCTCTAACGACAATGACGTCAGTCGTCGAGCCACGGCACTCACCATTGCCTATTACAATGCTTGATGGTACAGCATGCACTTATTTTCCTGCACAAAGCACTCAACCATAGATAAAAATATGAAATTAAGTATGCTTGAGGCGTCCACGTCACTAGTTCTTTCTATTTATTTTGGATCTTTTTCATCCCTTTAGTATCGCAGAGAAAAAAAAGCGGAAGCTTACATTTTCACCTTGGCTTTCAAATACGGAGTGAATGGTGAGACGAAGTCAGCTGCTGGAGAGGCATTGCTGATAGGCCCTCTAATCCCCTCTAATCCCCTCCATTACGATTCGTGCATGGGGCAGCGCTACGGAGACGTTGCCGGTTGGAATATTTATAATTAGTTCTATGCAAATCCTTTGTTTTTGGCAGTTTTGTCCTGTTATCAAAATTGCTTTTCAGCCACGAACAGTTTCCTACGATGACCACATCAAACCCTTTCTGTCACATAATCCCGTCAAAGGTCTGGCGAAATCGTGTCTGAAAAGTGCCTTAAAGAACGTTCCTCTTCCTCCAGGTTTATATGAATGTCAGAAAAGAAAGCCATTAGTCGGTTTTTCAGCCCCATTTTGATGTCAAGTAGACCATGGCACAGTGGGATTCTTTAACAACTTCTTTAAAATATCATTGATGCACAGCTTCGTCATCAGCGGCCTACGGTAGTGCGTGTTATGTTCACTCACGAACATTTTTTTTCCCTCTGGAACCATAAAATGATGTGGGCAATTTTGTTCCCTGGTAATGTGGTAATAACTGAAATATGATGGATCTGATGGCACTTTAGTATTCGGGAAGACTGAGGAGATGTTAGCGTGATGAGGGCAGCTACATCAGACTCCTGACCAAGGTCGTGACAATGATGATGACTGTGCGCCGTATTGTACTTAAGCTTACGCAGACTTTTCTTCTTGTACTTTTTGCGAAGTATTGCGTCATGTTCTCCAAACAAAAATTCTGGCGGTTCAAACTCATTCTTTCAGCTGTTCCGTAAGTGGAAGAGAGCTGACATTTCGCAATCCGAGAATCTTACCGAGCATTGTGTTTGCTTAAGTGAATCTAAGGGAATTCTCGCGACCACCCTCTCCGCACTTTTTCTTTTCACTTTTTGCTGAAGAACTCTCTGTCAACAACATGAAGAGACTCCCTCTTTCTCTTCAACCTTCCCGTCCTTCTATCTATTTTGCTTCCCCGCTGTCGAATTCATGAGATACCTCCCTCTTCGTCACCCCTCTATTCTCTTCTCCGCCCGTAATCTAGACTCCCGAGTCGATGGCCCCCCTGCCTCTAGCGGTGTCGTTAACCTGCCGGCTCTGAGCATATAACTGGCAAACCCGTGACGAGATTTTCGCGGTGCGTGCTTGGCTGTGCACAGCGTCAGCACTCTCTCTCTCCTCTCCCCACGTCACCAACCTTTCCTCGCGCACCACAGCACCATCCCATTCCTTGGAAAGCCACGTCTACGCTTCGCTGCAATCTGCCGCCTCAGTCGATATATTGAGCTGCTGCCTTGGCGGCGACTCGTCGGGACCGTCTCAATGATCTCCCTGGGGGAAGGAGCGGGCTGGGCGGATTAGACAGAAGATTACGTTTGGCCTCCTCTTCTACGGTGGTCGTGGCTTTGTAAGAAGGTTGCGGCCGTGTACACGTTTTCCTAGATGCGTTGACTGCAGCGTTAGTCAGGGGGTTGGTGGTTTTGCAAGTGAGCCACGTGCTACCGAAAATTGAGGTGTTCGCCCGACGCGTCCACCTGAGAGAGGGAGTCGAGTTGCTTCCGTTCCCTGTGCGGGGCGTCGATGTGTTTACTTGAAAGGGGTTGGATTTCACGGGGTACTTTCCTTGTAGTTTCAGCGTGATTATCCGACATGTGTTTGGTGTTAAAATGGCGGAGAAGGTGTCGGATGAGCATCGATGGTCAGATTCGAAGAACAAGCGATAGAGCTGACAACAGCGACAGGATCTGAGCATCCCGGAGGTTATAGTGATGAAGACACGGAGAGAAGGGGATGCTGGCCCAAGGGAAAAGAGTAGAAGGCGTGAGGAGCTAGCGAAGTGTGCGCATGATTTTTCTCTGCGGTTTGAACTTCTCTCCCTGGCAAGTTCAGGTAGTTCATGACCTGCTTAAGAAACTGAGGTCCTACGTGCGCAACGGCTGTGTGCGCTGCCAAAATTATGGGTACATGGAAGTGAAGAAGTTAGGGCCCGGACAACTTGGTTCGATAATCTTTGAGGGTGCAGCTTTCCACAGAAGCTCTAAACGCTAATCATTTGGAAAAAGGCTCTTTGGGGAAAAAAGGAAAGTCAGCTTTTTGTTCTGAAACATAAAACTGAAATTGCATCAAACAGAATTTCGGCGATTGTTCGTTAAAGGCTTTTCGAAATATGTGGGGATTTTTCGGACACGCTCTCTGCCTTTCGCGTAGTTTGGATTTTAAATATCAATTACTCCAGCGATATTCAATAGCATTTGGCAATGGTAGGACTGAAGGCAAGGATTCCGTGAGAAAGGAATGACAAAAGAGCACACTTTTTTTCACTTCAGTACAGACCCTATGACCCAGATCTCACTAGCCCAGGTGGCCGAAGACGCCGCAGAGACCTACATGAATCCTGCCGTCGCGGGAAGGACACTTAAGTCGACCTGAAAATGGTTCCACCCGTGGCAAGATTAAAGTTTTATCTTATCTGACTCCAGTGAACGAGTCGCATTCTGCCTGCAGTGTAATAGTTTCGCCTAACAAGTTGTGTTTCCCCTGCAGGCGAGTAGTTATCATTAGTAGAAGAGTATGGCGCCGACTACATTTCCGTATAGCGTTTGGTGGTGCTAAAACCTAACGGTTCTTTCCGGTCTGGTATTAAGGATTCAGCCTGAGGTGCCCCTTCGAGCGAAAAAGTGGCGTTGTTGTTCTATTCCGGAAATGGCAACGTTGTTTAAATAACAAGAGAAAACCTTACAAATTGTCGCATTTTGCCTCAAAGTGCGTATGTACATTAATTTCGATAAAGTAAATCAATAATTTTGAAACAAAGATGACGCTCATGAAAATTTCTATATAAATCTAACCCGGGTCGTCACAGTACAGCGTAAAATGATTCACACCCTTTTTGCTATAACTCGCACCCTCACACAATATCAAAAACAAAGAAATACACCCTTTGAAATGACATGATTAACAATAAAGCACCCTTTAAAAGGATATATTTCTGTGTTATTGCTAGGGTATGGGAGTGTAACAAACATTTTTTTGAATAGGGTGTAAGGGTGTTAGTTATACAGTGATTTACAACCTTAGGGATGTAAATCATTTTACAGTGCAGGCTCTATCAGCACGTCTTTAGCTCACCCTAGACGCAGCTCACTGCCTGCGCGTCCTCCAGACCCACACCTTCCCCCACAGCACTTAGCCCTTTCACACCCACCCACACCTTTTTGAATCCCCAAAATGCCTTGCCTGCGGGGCCCTCGAGACGCAGTATCATTCTTTGTGCGAGTGCCCAGCAGACCCCTTTACCCCCTTCCTTCCCCCTCCCTCTGGGAGCAGGCGCTGCGTGACCCAGAGGCGAGTCAAGACTTGGTGACCACCCGGGCCCTGGCGGTCGCGGCAGCCCTCTGGACCACCCCAAGCCCCCTCCCCTGATCCCTGAGTATCAATAAAGTTGGCTTTTTCTCTCTCTCTCTCTCTCTCTCTCTCTCTCTCTCTCTCTCTCTCTCTCTTTCTCTCTCTCCTCTCTCTCCCACGGCAGAGGAAGAGTCAGCCTAGCGTTTGCGGCGCTGACGTCATGTCACGTGGAAGGAGACCGTGACGGTACATGTGTAGAGCACGTGCACCCAAGCCTTAGAGAAGTATGGTTCTTGGGAAGCTGTGGCGTGGAGGAAGTTTCCCAGCCTGTCTGTCGAAGTAATCTGCGCCAGAAGACGAAGAATGTAAAGCGAAGGAAGAGACCCAAACACGACAACTGGTCCGCCAGCTGGTCCGAAGCTAGACAAGTCCAGCGTGTTGAAAGAGCAGGGTGTGGAAAAAGTGTGGGGACTGAATTTCAACGCGGCACGGAGAAGATAAAGTGTTCTAAATTAGCGTATGGTTCGGGTTTTATGGTTTAGCGTATGTTGTTTAGCGTATGGTGTTATGCTTTAATAAGTTGTTTTTCCTGCTTTCCCTCTATGCCCCAAAGTAAACACGACCTGTATAAGTAAAGAAGAGCAGAACAAGTTTCTTTTTGTTTCTTCTGCTTTGCCTCCATGTACCAGTAAAGGGGACCTGTATAAGTAACGAAGACCAGGATAAGTTTTTTTTTTTGTTTTTCTGCTTTCCCTCCATGTACCAGTAAAGAAGACCTGGATAAGTTCGATTGATTGTAGGGTTTAACGCGCCGACGCAACGCAGGCGATGAGGCGCGCCATAGTGGAGGGATCCAGAAGATTAATTTTGACCACCTGGGGATCTTTCACGTGTGCCGAAATCTCGTACAAACGGGCGTTTTTGCTTTTCTCCTCCATCAGAAAAGCGGCCGCCAAGCCCGGGAATCGAACCCGCGACCTCGTGCTCAGCAGCGCAACGCCTTAGCAACTGAGCCACCGCGGCGGTAGACCTGGATAAGTAAAGAAGACCAGGATAAGTTTCTTTTGGTTTTTCCTGCTTTCCCTCCATGTACCAGTAAAGAAGACCTGGATAAGTAAAGAAGACCAGGATAAGTTTCTTTTTGTTTTTCCTGCTTTCCCTACATGTACCAGTAAAGAAGACCTGGATAAGTAAAGAAGACCAGGATAAGTTTCTTTTTGTTTTTCCTGCTTTCCCTCCATGTACCAGTAAAGAAGACCTGGATAATAAGAAACCGGATAAGTTTCTTTTTGTTTCTCCTGCTTTCCCTCCATGTACCAGTAAAAGACCTGATAAGTAAAGTAAGACCGGGATAAGTTTCTTTTTGTTTTTCCTGCTTTCCCTCCATGTAACCAGTAAAGAAGACCTGGATAAAGCATAGATAAGTACGGAAAGTCACAAAGCTCGGAAGCATATTTAAGTGCTCCGGGTATTTTTCTCTTTATGAGCACATTTTTCGGGGGTCTCTGAAACATCATTAACAAGGCCACACAAACAAACAAAAACATTTGGAGCGAATTTAAAAGTTCTACTTTGTACAAACGAATTTTAACCCCCTTTTTAACTCTGCAGAATTCCTTGCCATCTATACTACGAGAAAGTTGAGCTCTAAGCATTGTTTTCTCGAACTCTGAGACGTCTTTTCAACTGTTTCGACATGTACGGAGAGCCGTCGATAAACACTTTGCTGGACAGTTTTACCTTTTTACCGTGTCTGTTTACGATCCACATGATCAGACAGTAGGGAATTGAGTTTTGCTGACTGCTTTGAAAGGTGCGCGCTGTGCGCAACTCCCCAGTCACTAAACATCGCAGACGTACTTACGTTACGCGAAAAGACATCTTAAATTAAGGCCCCGAGCGCTGCACAAAGTACCACGTAAAGAATCTCTGTTGTGAAAAGCACTTCAAGCAATGTTCATTAAGACATGGTTAACTCCTAATTCGAAGTAATTGATTATATCAGTGAAATCAACGTGGAGTGCAAGACACTTTGTTTTGGGAGCCTTAGTTACCCAGGTGGCTTAAATTTGGTTCCTTTCGTGCCTTCTTCACATCTAAGGTTGCAGGCATTCCTTGCTCGTTCATTTAATCCCAGTTATCTTTTCTTTCGTTACTTCGTTTCCTTCTTTCTTTCTTTCTTTCTTTCTTTCTTTCTTTCTTTCTTTCTTTCTTTCTTTATTCCTATACAAACAAATATTTATGTTTGTGGATACGTTTAACTAATAATAAATAATTGTTGCAAAACTTGCTTCACGGCACTTCCGCTACTTCCGAACGAACGTCTAGCCTTTGTTGTGGACACACCGCTGCTCAAGGGACAAGGACATTTCCTGAAAGGTCACGGTGGGATCTACTCTAAAGGGGCCAAAAGGTCTTCCTTTCGAGACCTGAACCGCGAGACCGTAGGCGGTGACTAATGTTCAGCAAGGGACCACTTCAGTGGCCCGAAAGAAAAAAAGACAAGGTAGCATATAAAGAGCCATAAAGTGAACAAGAAAAAAACCGAAGCCGAACCCGCCGCTTTTGTTACGAAGCACTTGTTGCGGAAGAAAGAATTCGTCGTCCTCTTTTTCGACGCGCGTATTTCAATGCCCGGCCACAACAGCGCTCCCATTTTTCAACTTGCCCTTATCTTTGTCTGCGATAGATGAACAAACGTCTTCCCACAATGGCCATCGGGTTTCTTCTGACCGCCTCGTTCGATTAAGTTAGTTTACCGACAATTTAATTATTTTCTGTGATTCCTCGGATACACCGTCCTATCAGTATGTTCGGTGTGGTACGTCCCATTGCAATAACGTTCATCCATCATTTGACGCCTGCGCCCGGCAGTTCTAGCATTTCGAAAGCGCAAGATTAACAGACCTGCTTTAGGGCTCTTTTCACTACGACGCAGTATACGTCTAACCTCCGAGTTTTTATTCCGGTGAAGCCGATTTACTCAGCGCGGCTCAGGATCTCAGGATTCAGGATCTCAGCGTGGCTCAAATTTCAACCCATCATCTCTCTGATCGACTTTCTTTATCCTTTTTTTTACTCAGTCTATCTTAATTTCAGAACACGGGCTGTGGGTAACCCGTATGTTCTAGTTTAGTAAGGCAAAATAAGGAGCTAATAACTAGTCCAACTAATCCCGCTGCCGAGAACAGCAGCGTGCTCTAGAACAAAAAGTAAGAACAGCCCCGATGGCTTGATTATCAAAGCGGGACAGTTCAAAAACCGGGAAATTTGTTCTTGTGCGCTGCGAGGTTTATTCGTCGTGTAAGGCTGTCAGAGGAGTGAACTGCGAACGGTAGCGACAGGGTTGCCGTAGTGTCACTAGATAAGGTATTGGAGTACCACCACTGAGGCACTCAACTCAGTAACGGCGGCCATTTTGGTGTTTATCAGTGTTGCGAGACTGCCGCTTCGACGGCCATGCCGCTAACTTCTACCGGGTCGTTTGTTAACAACACTACCGAAGATTCTGAAAAACGGCATCTTTGTGCACGCTTCTGCTACCGAAATGGTGGTAAACGTGTTATCTTTGATTCGCTTTCGGAACGGAGTCAGTCGCGCACAGCCGTAGAGCGGGGAGGACAAGCTAAGTCTACCAGAGTTTACCTATTGAAAAATGCATAAGCAAGAAAATGGCGGCGCCCATGAACCACCGAAGTGTAAACAAATGTTTCGTGATGTGAACTGACCAATGATCATGGCGCGACACAGAACAGTAGGGGAAAAGAGTGCCGATACTCTGTAACCTTATCTAGTGACACTAGTTTGCCGCACTGACCGCTCGGTTTTTCTCTGGGTGCTTGCCAGGAAGGGAAACAGTGGCGGTTGAAGGAGAGGTAAGATAAAAGCGAAACCTGCGTGATTACAGAATAACAAAAGGAGAATTTTGTCAACGCGTTACTAGAAAGGCACGATGAAAGGTATAAAAGGCTGTGTCTCATGAAGTGAAGAAAGCGCAGCTTAGTGCAAAATGACAGCCATTAATGGTACTTGATCATCAACTTTGATGCTGGCGTGGACTCGTAGAGTTCCTGGATAAAGACGAAGTGCCCGAAACTGAGCACGGTATGGAAAGCACAAGCCGAGGGCACCGGGAGGAAAGATGGAAGTTAGGAACAGCTCAGCGGGTAAACCATTGTTCCAGGAATGATCATCCTTTAAACGTTGACAATATGCGGCTACGTCCTTGGCTGCGTTGCGCATGCGCCGGTGATCGTCCTGCCGCATGCATCAGTTACTGCTGCGCTCCAGCAGTTCAACGGTAAAATGGGCATTGCCGCCACATTCGTGGTTCATTTTATCCCACTCCAATTTAATCCTTGAGTACTCGGCTAGTGCCGCTTTAATTCTGGTCGTCGACAGGCTCCAAATGCGCATGCGGAACAGACTGCAGGACATTCCTTGTTTACCATTGTATTTACAGAAAAAAATTCTCCAGCATGGTTGAGAAACTCGAGGCAAGTCAGCAAGAACCTCTTTTTTTTAATCTCGTGAAGGAAAGTGTCTTTTTAGAGTACCGCAACCCTTCATTTCTTGAAAACAAGAACCTTCAAAAACAATTCTCAGGGTACAAGCACGCTTGCACTCCCGTAATTCTAAGCAAGATTACACATTGCCTGGTGAAGACAAAAACGCAAGTCGACATTTATTCGGAAGCAAAAAGGCCACGATGACGGCAATTGAAAAACGCGAAACCGAATAGAAGTATCCTTTCTAAGCGCATAACACCAAAAAATTAGGGTAAAAACTTGTAACCGAAACCGTTTAAGAATGTCGGGGAAATTAACTCCTCCCTCTAAGTCTGTTACAAGACGGTAGTTATTACAACCCATTAGCAACAACAACAACAACAACAACTTCACCGTGCTACAAACGGATGCCCTATAGTATTAAGACGAAACCTTGAGGAAATCAACTAACTTGGACGAGGTAGCTCTTGCCCCTATATCAATACAAATAGGAAGCCTCCGAGTATTGTTGTCGCAGTAATCTCCCTGAATTATCAAAGCTTAGCGACGTCTTCAGTTCGCTCTCAGATCAAACGCCCAACTCCCGATCAATGAAAAGAATGTCTACGAATTACCGCACGAAGTTTTGTGTCAATGTATTACAGTATCCAAGGGTACTTTTTGCGCCACTAGCTGTTTTGCGTTTTCTTTTCTCCCCCATTTAGTTCACCGTCGAGCCCATTCGGCTGTATCAGATATCCGCACGAATACATCGGCAGTCTTTTATTATGCAACACCCTGATTAACAAGTTAGCAGCGACAGTATTCGAATCTATGTTTCAACGTACCGAGCTCGGCCATGGTCTGAAGAATTCAAATCTTCGGCCTACAGGGGGTGCGCCTGAAAGCCATCTCATTAAGAGAGTGAGCTAGATCGAATTTGCCTTAGCGGATTAGGGCGCTCAATAATCCATCAAGCTTCACACAGGTTCTTTAGGCGCAGTTTCCCGCCAAAGGCGTAAGATAAGCTTCGTTCACGGAAACAAAAATAAAGAGGAACAGTTCGAGGCGTTAGCTCTTTGCGTTGTTATCGGTAGGGCCCATGAGACTCAAGGCCTAGACATGCCCCGACGGTTGGGAAAACTTGGAAATATTGACGGTCCATTTAAACTAAGATACATGCTTGTATGCGTGTTTTAGAACAGCTGTAGTGAAGGGCAGCCATTTTTTTCTCTGTGCAATGAATAAATTTAGAGCCAGGTTTAGGCTTAGCTAACGCAACGCCCAAGCCTTCCTTTGCTTCATCCTTCCGTACCCTTTTCAACCCCCTACATGCAACCGCCGTCTACCTCCGCAGGTCCTTGCTAATTTGATTTACGGGCTAATGTCCATCTTTGTTTTCTCCCTCGTTCTTTCCCGTGCCCGGTTCATTAACGTGAGCACCCGACGATGGCTCGTCTTATCTGACGACACCCTTAACGAGGTAACAGGGCACGGTGCCTGCTCCCTCTCTTCTTTTAAAGCTTCCTTGTATATTCTTCAGCGCGAACCATTTCCCTCCTTTTTTTTTTTCAACTAGACTTTTTTGGAAGACGCTAGTCTAGCCCTGAGCTTAATATTTTGTTCACGAAAACCTCCCCCTTCCTACGCTCATTTCTTTAGTTTTATTGTTCCTTTTCGTGTTACAATTATCTAGGTATATTCTTTTAATCTCATTTATCACTTTATTGTTCTATTTATACAATTTCACGTATGCCTTTACGTTGGGCTCTCGCTTTTAATTTAGTTGCGTGAGAAAAGGGGCGTTTCGTTTTCCGTTTAAGTAATGGGTTCTTTATTAGCGTGTATGCCTTTCTTCCTTGTGGTTTTTATGGGTGAGCGTAATTCCTCGGTTGCTCTGCCGCGTTTAATATGCAGAGGGTAGGTTCTAATAATGAATCTTTTTAACGACTAACATGAAACAGTGTCCTATTTACCCGTTATTTTTCCTTCTTTTTTTCTTCTATTCTATCTATCTATCTATCTATCTATCTATCTATCTATATATCTATCGAGCTATCTATCTATCTATCGAGCTTATATCTATCTAGCTGCGATCTATCTATCTATCTACTATCTATCTATCTATCTATCTATCTATCTAATCTATCTATCTTCTATCTATCTATCTATCTATCTATTGTCTGTCGTCTGTCTGTCTGTCTGTCTGTCTGTCTGTCTGTCTGTCTGTCTTGATTGCTCAGTCACATGGTTATGCAGCCTTGAAGTCAAACACCCTAGGTGCAGCGATTAGGCGGACAACCATCTTTATTGCTGTTTTTTTTATTGCGATAGTATGCCCGTTGGCATAAATACTACGTCACAGGTATATATTAACCCCTGTTTCGCGAAGAAACGCAAGGAGGGAGTGATGATGGGGTCCCCAAATCCACCGATGAAGGTCAGGTGGTGTGCCAGGGTGGAGGCCTGTGCCTCGGAGGTGTCTTGTTCTCGCCGCTTCCAATGAAGGGCAAGTCCACAGCAAATGTTCAGTGTCCGCATCTTCGGCAGGAGCCATGCAAAAGGGCAGTTCTGTGCGAACGGGGCATGGTAACGTGGTGGCCACTCCCGGGTAACAGCGGGAGAGGGCTACACCAACACGAAGTCTTCGCAGCAAGACCTCCTCCCAGCGAGCGAGTCTGCTAGGGAGGTCCGTTCCACACGGTGGAATTAGAGCTCGTGTGGCGCGACGAAGATCTTCTTTGCTTTGGAGAAACTGTTCTGGGGTGTCTAGTGGCAGTAAAGGCAATGGTCGTGGAATAAATGCAGTGTGGCAGGCACCATCCGCCGCAATGTGAGCGGGGAGAGTATTTCGCCGGACCCACGAGAGCCGCAAAGGGCAGGGGTACGTGTCCTGTTGTCCGGTACAACAAATGGCCGTCGCTGTAAAGAATAAATAAAAACATGTTTAAGTACATACGGGACAAAACACGGCGTAAAAGCCCGTCATTTCACAAATACGTCATCTTTCCACGGTCTCTGCTCGTTGCTAGAGGCAGAACACAAGCTAAACGAGTGCGTTCCGCGTGACAAGTGCGCTTGACAACACGTGAGTAGCACAGCTGTATTCAGCAGCGCAGATTCTCCGATTTTCGACAAACTGTGGCGTGTGTCATTCACCAGACGGCGTGTCTAAGTACATTTTCGCCAAATAGCCATAAAACCAAAGTGAAGAAAGAGACGCAAACGTGGCGTAGGAGTAACGCTATGTTCAGACTACCTACGCAAAAGCCACATCGTCATATAGGGACGTAAAAAAACGGCATGTCACGCAGTTCGCTTGGCTAAGATGTGAAATGACGTCATTGTTTTAAAATGTTACGACATGTGGGGCAACAGTCTGAACCCGTCCTAGCGCATCCTGTCGCGGTAATTCGCGCCCAAAGACGCACAAGCAAAAGCGAAGAAAAGGAGGCAGATGTGATGTAGCAGTAATAAAGTCCATGAAGTAATAAAGCGAAATATCGCCACGCTTTCGCCTTCATAAAAAGCACGCACACTGAAGCGCTCAAGGATTTCTTTCATCAGGGGTGGTATTCCCGTGTTTTGTCCCTTTTGTGTCCCTTTCAAAAGTGTCCGTTTTGAGAGAGCCCTGATTGGCTAAAAGCGAACAGCCGGATGTGACGCCATGCAACCACGGCGGAGCTATGAGCCGTGGCTACTCGGAGCAGACGATTTTTCGTCGCCTTATTGTTGGTTCGCTCGCGGAACAATAAACACATAAAAAATACTCTGATACGATTTCAGTTCTTTAAAATGCGTTTGAAAGAAAGTTACGGTATTTGAACCAAAGGCCCAGTGCTTAACCGGAAGTACGTCACGATGAAAGGGACGCAAAAGGGACGTTTTCAAAAGGGACAGTTACGAGAATACCGCCCCAGTAGATCTTCCTCTCATTCCACACATAATTTGTGAACGTGAAGAAAGACGCAGATAGCGCCCACGCACGCATGAAGTGCAGCGGCTGTGGCAGTCTTAAGTGCTGTAAGCACGTGCATAGGGCTGTTCTTATGACGTTGGGTGGCAACACGTCCTCATTCACTCTACGCCCTACAAAAACAAGCCACACCGCAAAGTGTCCCGGCAAAAGCTGCTCCTCGAGCGAATTCAGTCTATCCTCTGTGCAACCGGTTTTAATGCAAAAGCTTCAAATGGCCATTTGAAGAAAAAAGCCGGCTTCGGGCATCCGTAACACAAAAACTGCTCCTTATACGAAGCGTCCCACATCATGAGGCATATGGAAACCGGACATCATGGGGCATTCCCGCCCGGTTGTCCCACACTATGTGGGCGTGTCTCAACGATCCCTTTCCCTATAAACCTGCGACGAACAGTGGGAGGGGATGCTGGGCATATTCCATCCGGAGGTTCAAGCCTCTGTGATGAATCAGGCTGCCATTGTTGCCGCCAGGCTAAATCCAGCGGCAACAATAAATTTACAAGCATTAGTATTCATTTCTACAAGTTTTTTTTACATTTCCACTGGATTCAATGAGTACGGTTTCCACCCGCCGCGGTGGCTCAGTGGCTAAGGCGTTGCGCTGCTGAGCACGAGGTCGCGGGTTCGATTCCCGGCCGCGGCGGCCGCTTTTCTGATGGAGGCGAAAAGAAAAAACGCCCGTGCGTACGAGATTTCGGCGCACGTTGAAAGATCCCCAGGTGGTGAAAATTAATCCGGAGCCCTCCCCTACGGCGCGCCTCATCGCCTACGTTGCGTCGGCGCGTTAAACCCCACAATGAACTACGGTCTCCACACCAGTCTTAATGGTCGGATACCAGGATACGTTTGCATTAAAGAAAAATTCACTCAGGTACGAATGCGATTACCGTGTGGCCGGGTAAACGTCGCGGCAGTTTACAATTTCTTTCGATAACCGTGAGCTTTGTGCCTTCTATGTTCATGAGTGACAGCATGGAAGCCTGAGAGCTGAAGCGGAACTCCCGCGCTTGTAGTGGTCATTGTACCGAGAGTCAAAGTAAAACCCCAGTAAAACACAACAGCCCCAGCAACAAACCCTTCATGATGGAATGTAACAGCGCAATAAACGACGAGGAACGAAGAAGAAATTCACAAGAGGGCGCTGACTCGCAACTAGTATTTTATTGGAAAAGAACACAAATATATAGCCGACACGTACAATCTGATGTGGTGGAAACAAACAAATATTGAAACCTCTGATAAAACCGCGTAAATGCCTGATAACCACTCACAGAGTTGAAAGTTGTCTGGCCGGACTTCAGAAGAAGACATTTAGATATGTGGACTATTTCTTACTTATCCCGGGCGTGGCAGATTACAGCAAGAAAGTCGCTGAGATTCTAAAAGTTTTTAAGGCGAATGGTTCGGGGCTGAACTTGGTGGATGAAGTTGCCAAGGGCCATAGCCTACAATACCTTGACCTCATCTTAAAGTTTAACCTCAGCTTAAAGTTTGACCTCAGCTTAAAGGAGGATCATGTATGTTTTTGCGTATAGTCCCCGATCATCGAAGCCAATCCAGAATCCGCCCACACCAAAAATGTTCGGAACGGCATAATAATGAACCGCTCCGATCAGCTTTAACAAAGTCGTGTGGGCATGAGATTGGGGACAGTTTTCAAGACCCAGGTTAATAGGCTTAAAGCAGCCGGTTACCACCAGAATGATGTTGCGCAAACCTGCGAAAGGCTAATGAAACTTCTCCAACCCCAACCACACCATGAGTAAAAACAAGATAAAAGAAGGAGAAAATAGCAGTCATTGCATACGCGCACCGCTTATCACATGGTTTAAAGAATGTAGCAGGAAGATAGGGGGTAAATGTCGCATTCTCAATCCCACTCAGGCTTAGCCGTGTTTGCCCTGCCATACAGAGAAAGATAGATAACAAAGCGAGAAAATCCAAAAGAGCCTGCAGCATCAACCACGATGATAAGTGTGTGCCCTGTCCTACGGGGGTTGTGTACCAGTTGCCCCTCAATTGTGGAAAAGTGTATATTGGGCAATCGGGTAGACGTGTTAACACGCGCGTGCGCGAACATTTGAATAATCTAACAAAGGACACCTCCTCCCTCTTATCAGCGCACTTCCGAGCGCGTGGCTGCAAGCCGTGTTTTGATGAATGCGACATTTTCTTCACACATAAAGATCAGCTGACACGAGAAGTTCTTGAAGCGTATCATATCAACAAGAGGCGAACCGTGTGTGTAAGCCAGCCTTCTCTGACGCTTTACGAGGGAGGAAACAGCTTTTTTAGATGCCACCTAACTCTGTGAGCGGTTATCAGGCCTTTACATGGTTTATCAGATGTTTCAATATTTGTTTTAATCACATCAGATTGTACGTGCCGGCTATAAATTTGTGTTCCTTTCCAATAAAATACTAGTTTGCGAGTCAGCGCCCATCTTGTGAATTTCTTCTGCGTCCCTCGTCGTTTATTGCGTGGTTACATCTTATCATGGATACGTACAACTCGCCCAACTTTTCATCTTGTAACACACCCTTCACGCTACTCTCCCCATTTTACCACGTGTGTCAAATAAAGGATGGTGCCGATGGACGGCCAAGCCGTTAAAAATATGGCAGAGTGTTAACGTCAACCTGTGTTTTGAATGCGTATAAGCAGTTATTGCCGCGTGCCTCAAAGGAAACCGTGCAATGCCTTGACAATACATTTATCGCCGTAAGAGTAAATGTAAATCATTGAAAGAAAAAAAAACAATAAAACGAAACGAAACAAAAGTCGCACAGCTTTATTATAATAGAGACAGCCAAATGTGGCAGCCACCGTCCGTTGCAGGAAACGCACAAATAATATATTGAAAATGAAATAATAAATTACGGTTCTAGGTAACCGACCACTTCCATGCAGGTCTAAAACTAAAAGGAGCGAGAACTGAGAATAACCTGACAAATAAACATGTATTCCGATCCCGGGTTCTCATGTGATTAGCTCTCTGAATTTAGGCATTTAATGCCTCCGGAAAAAGCAAGAGTTGGGGACAAAGAAAAGCACCATCGTAATTTTTAGCATTAACAGAGAATTTTCCGAAATTATGCAATTATGTTTTATGCGGTGGGCTTTGTGTGGTCCTCCAGCTTGTGACACCGGTTTAAGGGCAGTGCAAGCGACACTGTTCTTGCTTATTCAAACATAGGTGGCAGCTTGCGGTAAAACGCGACCGCAGCATGCAGTTGAGAAACTGAAGGCAGATTTTTGGCGCCCTTCTGTCCCTCATCGTTTAACTACGCAATAATTGTTTTAACACGAAACTGTTGTTTTTTCCAGATACACAAGAATTTCAATGACGTCATATCCATCACGAAAGTGACGCCAGTTCAACGAAGCAAAGCGGCCTGTAAAGGATGCACCAATGCATAGAGGGTGTTCTTGCGGCAAAGCAACCTTCAGTACTATAGAGTACGTTACAGTTAGGGTTGTTCGTTTTCGGGTTTTATATTTTAACACGAAAGTGTTTTATGCCGGGATAACAAAGATTTCACTGATGGTATGTTCGTCACAGCAATGACGCCAGTACACCTTTGCTGAAGTGACCCACCAGCAGGATGTCGCTCACCAACTACACCCGCAAGACATCCGCCGACCCGCAAATCATGCTCAGCCGCAGATTTCGCTGCACATTTCACTTTCGTGTTTTACCGATTCCTATGACAGAGGAATCAACCACGACTTTTACAGGACATAAAGCAATACTTTATACACGTCAAGCAATAACATCCTACTGACATGCGGTATTAGCGCGCTGGCCTTTGGAGCCCGGTAACCTGAGTTACGCGGCGTGGCGGCGGCTGCGGCGGTGACAGGTGAACGTGATGGCACATGAGTATAACGGGTGCACGCGGAGGAGAGCTCGGACTGCGGGGACCTGCCGTATGAATCGCTGCCAGTCCGCCTGCCCTCGTAAGCCACGTCAGAAGACGACAAAACGAAAGCGAAGAAAGAGACGCAAAACACGATGCAGCAGTAAAGAAGTCTTTGACAATCGTCAGACATTTCGCCTTTTGAGCCCGTAAGCAGTCTTAAGTTCCTCAGGTTTTTTTTTTTTTTTTTTTTTTTTTGTAGAGAACCACTTCCGTTAGGGCCCATTTTTGTAGCGCAGAGAAAGAAGAAAACAGGCTTCCCATGGGAGACGTCGCCTGTTGAACGTCTCCGCGCCATTACGTATCACCATTGCTCACGTAAACTGTAGAGAGGTGTTTCTGATAATATTTCCAACCTATCATATAATGATAGCTTCGATAACATGTCCAGCCCTCTGTGTTATCATAGCACCACCACCCGTGGACAGGATATAGGAGTCACTTATGATAACTATGATGACTCTTTGTAATAATGACGTCACATCAGTGCTAAACGTTTATTCATAGTGAGCTCGTGTACTCATTCGGTAGTTTTATTTTCTTTGCGTAAAAGCGGTTACGTCAGCCGTCGTCTCTCTTCCACACGCCCGTGTTAATTTGATTTCTGGGATGGTATATCTGCTTTTTCAACCCACGCGAGACATCTTGCACACACACACACACAGACAAGAGAGAACCGAGCAACGGTGTTCAGGCCGCGAGCTCAACCATTCGAGAAGACGTTGGCAAAATACCGCTCTGTTTTTCCTCAGAAAAGTGGGACTTCGGGAAAGGCAAAGCGGAGAGGCATGCATGCTCCGTTGTGCCTTGAGAGACATGGGCTGTAGAGGTGAGGTATGTCTCAGGTCGTACATATGTGCGCGTTCCCCATTCTCTGTGTGTGGTGTTTTGTGTGTGTTGGTTGGTGTGTGTTTGTGTGTGTGGTGTGTGTGTGTGTGTGTTGTGTGTGTGTGCGTGCGTGCGTGCGTGCGTGCGTGCTGTGTGCGTGTGCGTGTGTGTGTGGTGTGGTGTGTGTGTTGTGTGTGTGTGTGTGTGTGTGGTGGGGTGTTGTGTGTGTGTGTGTGGTGTGTGTGTGTGTGTGTGTGTACGTGCATTTGCACTTTAAATTGATTTACAGCCCTTTTGTCTATAACTAACACACTTGCACCCTATCAAAAAAGAAAGAAAAACACCGTTTGGAAGGGTGTAACAAAATGATAGAAAAATAATGTATTCTCGTGTTGCTAGGGTGTAAGGAAGTTATAAACGACAAAACGCGGTGTTCGCCTTCAAGAGTGTCGGCCTTTGTTCGTTGTTGTTATAGACAGTGATTTACACCCTTAACACCCTAAACAGTGTGTGTGTGTCTGTGTGTGTGTGTGTGCGTGCGTGTGTGCGTGTCTACACCAAGCACCCGTTGACTCTTACTTCTTCCCCCGTCCGTCGAGCCATACACTCCCTCCTTTTCCCTTATTCCAAAAGCGACGTCATTGCCTGCGGGGCTATCTGTTCTGGTCAGAGACCTTTTCTTCCCTAGACCGGTGCATTAGGGTTCCCGCGTTTTCTTCCCGTTTTGTGCTCCGAATGACACTCGTCCGGCCTCCTTAACGCCGCCTGTTTATCCTTGTGCCTCTAAGGGATCCAGTTCAATGCCCCATTGCACTTCCTCGAGGCTAACGCGCGCAGTAATCAGCCAGAAAGCCTCGCCATCAGCAAGCACTGATGACCTTTGGCGCGGACAATATCTGCCGACGTCGCTCTAGCCGGTCTCCTGATAGCGGCCCACCCAAACTTCCTCCGTTTCGCTTCGTCCCTCTTCCCGCAGCATCCCGCAACCATGCCCCTTTTTCGACATCAGGCTCCGAATCTTCACTTTTCACTACCCTCGATAAGTTTCCCCGAACCAACCGCCATTTCCTTCTGGTACACGGTGTCTTTCACCGCTCTTGGCTAAGGCCTATCATTTCCCTGAATGCCAAGCCGCTAGGCCTAAAGACTACGTTGACCTCCAGGCGGCGCCTTCTGAAGCGCCTGCGCGCTTGCTTTTCTACTTAGAGTAGCTCTTATTTCTTTTTCACGTGAAAACCTGCCCGGCAAACTCATTCCCTACAAGGGCTTGTTTACGAAGCGCCGAGAAGCCGTCTTCTCGTGTGGACAACGTTTAAGCACTTAGCTTTAATTTCCCGTACTACGCGCGTAAGGACTCCTATTCCGGACGAATAAACATTACGTCGTAAACATCCTCGTCGCCTTGTGAAACCGCATTCGTTTTTTTTGTGTGTGCGAAAACCGGCCGCTTTACGTCACTGTCTGGAATGGAACTCAGTGTGTTTTAGGCTGAAAGGCGGGAAAGCAGTTAAGTGCCGTCGCCAGGTCAAGTTCTTGCTTTGTCGTCCTGTTTTCAATCATGCTTTCATTATTGCTTAGCTTGGTCGCTGTCTTGCGTTCTTGGTTCTTATTTAATGGCTTCTTTGCGTACTTGATTACAAGCTCGCTCTCTCTCTTTCTCTCTCTCTGGCTCACTCCCTCACTTTTTTGCCTACTTGTTTTCTAGTTTACCCTTTTTTACCTGCTGACTTGCTTTCTCACTCACTTCACTCACCCAACCAACCAATCACTAACTTGCTTGATTACATGTATCCGAGCTTTCTTGCGCACTGCTTTATTTATCATTGATTAATTGTTCACTTTCTTACTTACGTTACCATATTCTTTCGTTTCTGTTTTTACTTTACTTAAATAATTACTTGCCCACTTACTTACTAGCTTACTTCTTTTCAATCCCACCTTCCGTAACCACGTTTAATACTCCACCTATATAGGCAAAGTAAAGCACTATCCATCCAAACACCCTCGCACTTCATGGGCGAACAGCGAATGACAAGAAAAAAGTAAGAGCCCCCGATTCTCTGAACAGGGAAGTCCAGCGGAGCTGACGGCAGTGTTCATATATATTGTAAGGAGACAGGACGCTTCTCTCAGGAAGGCAGCAGATCGAGCGGTTCCACCTTTACTCGTCGGATCGTGACTCTACAACTCAGACACTCATGATGATGATCATGTACAGATGACGATTATAATGGTTATGTACATGTGAGAGATTGGCCACAGCGGTGGACGGTGAATAGGCATGGTCTACGGCGGTTCCACGAGTCTACGAGTACACGAGTAAGCGCTCACATTTCCCCCCCTCGTGGTTGGAAGCGGCCGCCGGGCCGCGGGAATTTAAGATGCACGGTGGATAAAACGCTTCATTCGAGAAACGTGCACAATTTCCCTTGCGCGCCTGCGACGGTCTGTGGAGACAGTTGCCGGGGACACTCGATAATTTACCGGAGAAGTTTGCTCGGTGACGATACAGGGGCCAATATATCGGTGCAAAAACTTCTCGCACAAGCCAGGTGAGCGGATTGGCGTCCAGAGTAACACTTTATCCCCAGGGCGGAAATGGACGTCGCGGTGAGTGGCATCATACTGCGTTTTCCGTTGTTGCTGCGTGGCTTCAGTGTTCAGGCGGGCGAGCTGACGGCACTGATTGACCCGTGAGATGAATTGGTCGGAAAACGGAGTTGCAGGGGACACCGGAGCAGTGAAGAAAGCAGTGTCCATAACAAAGGAAGGAGAACGGCCAAAAACGAGGAAGAAAGGTGAATAGCCGGTGGTGCGCTGAACAGCCGTATTATCGGCAAATGTTACAAAAGGGAGAACGTGGTCCCAGTTGGTGTGGTCTGGCGTAATATACATTGAAAGCATGTCGGAGAGAGTCCTATGAAATTGTTCGGTAAGGCCGTTAGTCTGCGGGTGGTAGCTGCTACTCGTTTTATGAACGGTATTGGCAGCTCGAAGCACTTCGGCAAGAACTTGAGATAAAAAGGCCCTGCCTCGGTCGCTCAAAAGCACGCGAGGTGCACCGTGACGCAACACGATGCATTGTAGCACAAAATCGGCGATTTCTTGGGCGCATCCAGATCTTAGGGGTGATGTCTCGGCGTATGGGGTTTAATTGATCAACCGCAGTCACAATCCAGCCGTAGCCGGCTGGTGTGCATGGAAGCGGTCCGTACAGATCAATGCCCACCGATTAAAAGGTACTGACGGACAAGAAAGCGGCTGTAGCGGACCGGGTGCAGGTGACGTACTGCGCTTCCGGTGTTGGCATTTGGCACAAGAGGAAGTATACTTGGCCACGTTTGCGGAGAGTCCAGGCCAAAAGTAGCGACTACGGATGCGGTCGTAGGTTTTTGCGAAACCAAGATGTCCTGCCGTGGCGTCATCATGAAACGCCTCTAAGATGGCTCTCCGCAGCGGCTGAGGTACAACGGGGACCCACCTGCTGCCTTCAGGGTGATGACTGCAGCGATGGAGGACTCCATCCACAAGCCGGAAATTCCTTAGCTGTCGACGTAGGCGACTGTTGGGAGGTGGTGTAGAGCCTTGCATCCTGTCCATTATTGTGCGACAATAAGTGTCGCTTCGCTGGAGTTCCGGCAGGTTAGCTGGATTATCAACCATTGCATGAAGAATAGGTGTGACCGATAGAGTGGCGTGGTTTGCAGGGAAGGTAGAGGCAGACGATTGCGGCAAAGGGCATCGTGAAAGGGCGTCTGCGTCTATGTGCTTCTTTCCCGACTTGTAGGCGACGGAAAAAATTATACTGCTGGAGACGGAGAATCCAACGTCCCAGGCGTCCGGAGAGGTTCTTGAGCGTGGATAACCAGCATAACGCGTGGTGGTCCGTGACGACCGTAAAATGCCTGCCTTATAAGTAAGGACGGAACTTTTGAATGGCCCACACAACAGCGACGCACTCCTGCTCTGTAATGGTGTAGTTCTGCTCTGCTGTCGTGAGGGACCGACTAGCATAGGCGACTACTCGCTGCAGCTGATGACAGTCAAGTTGTAGCAAGACTGCTCCGATGCCCTGGCCACTGGCGTCCGTGTGCAGAATGGTTGGCGCAGCATCATCAAAATGGGCAAGCACTGGATTCGATGTTAGGGCGACTTTAAGGGACTGGAAAGCCCGTTCGCACTCCTCATTCCAATCAAAAGCGATGCCAGGGCGCGGGAGGTGGTGCAAGGGAGAAGCAATAGTCGCAAAATTTCGGATGAAGCGGCGAAAATATGATGCTAGCCCGAGGAAGCTGCGAAGGTTTTTCTGTTCTAGTGGATGGGGAAAATTTCGAACGGCGGAAATTTTCTCTTCGTCGGGCTGGATTCCGTTTTGCTCACGACGTGTCCCAATACTTTTATGAAATTTTCTGGCGAAAGTGCACGTTTTTTGTATTCAGCTCCAGTCCTGCATTTGAGAGGCACGTAAGCACTTCATCTAGACGTTGCAGGTGTTGATGAAACGTAGTTGAAAAAACAACGATGTCGTCCAGATAGCAAAGACAGCTTTTCCATTTGAGCCCACGGAGCACAGTCTCCATCATTCGCTCAAATGTAGCCGGAGCGTTAAACAGACCAAAGGGCATCACGTTGAATTTGTAGAGCCCATCTGGTGTAGCGAAGGCAGTTTTTTTTTGTCCTCTTCGTGCATCGGGATCTGCCAATATCCAGAGCGTAGGTCAAGGCTAGAGAAATATTCTGCCCCTTAGAAACTGTCCAGCGCGTCATCAATGCGAGGCATCGGGTATACATCCTTACGAGTTATCTTATTTAACGCACGGTAGTCAACGCATAATCGAACTGAACCATCCTTCTTCTGCACAAGCACAACCGGCGATGACCACGAACTTGATGAGGGGCGTATGAAATCGCGCTTTAGCATGTCGGAAGCTTGTTCTATAATTTTTCGTTCGTGTGAAGATACTCGGTACGGGCGACGGCGTACAATGGCTGAGCCGTCGGTTTGAATCCGATGCGCGGCGACCGACGTACGTTTCAGTGTGCTGGAAGTCACGTCGAAGGATGCGCTGTGCTTCCGCAGAACGGTCAGCAATCGTTCCCTCTGCGCCGCCGTGAGGTCTGGGCTAACAGTGGCAGCAATGCCAGGCACATCATCCGAGGGGGCACGATGCCGCGTGAGCGAAGGTGCACCGGTGTCAGACAAGATCGAAAGAGGCTCGCTGTCGACTACTGAGGCAACGGTCATGCCCTTACGTAGCAATATGGGCTCATTGGTGGTGTTGAGCGCTGCCAGAGCTACAAATCCCCGCGAAAAGCGAACGAGGCAGGAAGACATGGTGATTCCTCGGGGAATCAAGCGGCTCGCAGGAGAAGCTATCACGCCACCTTCAAAAATGTTGTCCGATGAAACCGAAAGGACTTCTTCGCAACCGGGCGGGAGGACGTGGTCAGCATGCAGAGTCAAAAACTGATGCCGCAAGTTCGCAGCAGCTGTAAACTCTGTATCTGTAATTTGAATAGCTGGATGGCGACAGGATATAACGGCGGAAGCTGAGGACAGAAAGTCCCCTCCCAAAATCAGTTCATGAGAGCACTGTGACAGGACCGCAAATTGGATGTGATGACGATTTTTCCCGATGAAGACTCGTGCAGTACAACTTGCGACAGGCCGCATAACATGTCCGTTTGCATTAAATAACGAAGGGACAGAGTAAGGGGTCTTCACTTTTCGTAGACGAGCACACAGATTAGAATCCATAACAGAAAGGCTGGCTCCGGTGTCAACTAAGGCTTGCACACAAATTCCTGCCACTTCTACAGATAAAACATTTGACGGGCGCTCTGGAGGAGTTTCGTCAGTCCAAACGATGCAGTTTTCCCTCCACAAACTGCAGCGCCTAGTTTTCCGGTTGGAGGTCAGGGTCACGAGACACGGGGCGAATGGGTGACACAAAACGACGGGGAAGCGTGGGTGAACGACGTCTCGAGTCACGACCACTGCGCCAACGGTCCATTGAATCTTGAGGGGACGGAGAGAGCTGTCCAGGAGAGTAGGCATGTCTTTGAAAGGTGTAGTTGAAGCGGACGTCATGTTCGTAAGGTGCGTAGCCTCTCCGTTCATCTTGCAGACTTCGTCGGCAGAAACGCGCGATATGGCCTCGAATGCCGCAGTAGAAGCAAACCGGGCGTTCGTTGGAACGAACGGCGAGGCGTGGCCGCCAGTTTGAATAAGTACTCTGCACGGAACGTCGGGGCGAGATGGCCGCTAACTGGCCGAGCATGGTCGGAGATGACGGAAGGTCCACTGGCACAACGGGTGGTCGTTGCAGTGCGTCCGCGTAAGAAGCACCGATGGGAGCAACTGGATGACAGTTGCGAGGACTGCCAGTCATTGACGCCAACTCTTCTTTGATGACTTCTCGCAAATCAGTTGCTGGCTGGGAGCAGCGGTCACCGTGAGCACAGCAGTTGAGGGAGATTTGTTGCTGGAGCTCCTCGCGGATGATGCTGCGTATCAAAGCTCGCAACTCTGGCTCTGGCGGAATATGAGCGAGTCCCGTAGTCGGCTGTAGGCGGATCGCGTGAAGTTGGTCAAAGCGCTGACACTCAGCCCTGATGTCATTTACGCTTGATGGATTTTGCAGCGCGAGGGAGTTAAAGGCAAAATCAGCGATTCCCTTAAGGACGTGCTTGACTTTGTCGCCTTCCGACATATCTGGGCTAACGCGACGATTATTCGGCACTCCCGATTCGGCACTCCCGACAACCGATTATTCGGCACTCCCGTAGCAGTGTACCATTGACAATTCCTTCCTGGTGCACTGTGCCGCTTTAACAGTCGGCGTTAACGTCGCAGAGAATTCCTCCCAGCCTCCCACTGCAGCGCGTCCTCGTTTCGTAACCATGGTAACGGACTTGGTTAAGCGGTCGGCTCCGCAATAGGACGAGCGGAAAGGGTGGCACCAACGCCCCCTCTCAGCCGCCACAGAAAGACAGACCCCCGCAGATGCAACGCTTCATGTCGTCATTGGCTACTCTCGTCGTTCGCTCTCTCCTCACGGTATCTCCATTATCACAACCTCCCCTCTTCATTGGGCTCTTCGTTCTCTCTCTTTCATCCGCCGCAGTGCCCGTAGATCGCTCCATCGCTTTCGTTGACACCACTCACCGCGGTAACGGGCGCTTAAAAGCTGTGGTCTTAAAAAATTTACGATCCCTTTCTAAAGATTGTTCAGAGAAGCTCGAAACCATTCCTACATCAAAACTACTTCCAAAGTGCGTATAACCTTCCCAGAAAGTGCGTCCAATCGTTCGTCAAACCAGCGAAGACCCAATTCCAAAAGAAGAGCGAACCCATGTGACCATTTTTCGCGCACTAAGCAAACGCATCTATGAACGATCTAAATGTACACCGATTCCTGGTTTAGAGATAAAGGTGTACTATTGCACTTTTTCTTCATGGTGGATCCGTGTATTGCCTTATCTAGAGCCGTTCCTTTTTCGCGATTTTCACGTAACCGTTTTACACAATGGAAGCCCGGTTTCACGCACCCGCCGTGTGTCCAGAGATCTTATCAGCGCTCCGGTCGACCAACCGGTCTATGGGGAAATGCAGTAATTTTTTTACACCATGAAATCGGTCACACTTAGCAACCTTCCTCTTTATTACTTCCCCTTTTCAGCTTAGCGTGAACTTTAACAACCACTTGCAAGCATGATGTCAGTGCAGACATAGATGCAGGGCGAGATTGTTGAAGACATGGAGAGAGAAAAAAAGAGAGAGAGAGAGAGAGAGAGAGAGGAGCTTTTTATTAGAAAAAAGCAGAGAGTTCTGCTGGCATGTGTTCGCCTACATGCTACTGTGCGGGGATAGGGTGGCGGGAATAAAGGCCCTAAATGAAGTAGGGCGAAAGAGAGGGGAAAAAAGGAAGAGGTAAAAAATAAGGTAACATGGAGTGTTCCGTGCGTCACGTAAAAGTCCTGGTGGTCTCACATGATGGCGATGTATAGTTCTACATTGTCCCTGTGACGCCGATGTCGTGTAAATAATCAAACACTGCATCTCATACTTTTCGCTGGGATGATGGAGAGTACCATGGTCCAAGAAGAGCTTTCAATGATAAAAGTCCGTTGTTGAGGCACTCGGTCTTCTTGGTGAGGTGGTTCATTTCGTGGTTGTACGCCGGACACTCTAATGTGTTCAGCACTTCTGGCAAACCACAGTTATCACAATAAGGGTTTGTGGCTTGACCTAGGCGATGTCTGTAGGAGTTCGTAAGTGCTGCGTTGAGGCGCAACCGATGGTAAAGCGTCTGAAGACGACGTGGGATTCTCTATGGGAGCCTCATTCTCAGGTCAGAGTCTATATGGTACAGAAAGGGGTGATGAGTTTCGGGGAAAGACCAGAGGCGCTTCCTTTTTGCTCCCCTAAGGCAAGATGCTTCGCTAACGCGGCAGCCTCGGCCTTTGTAAAAACGATGTTCCCTATATTGCATTGTTGCAGCCCTGCGCGAGACGCCTCATCTGCTTTCTCGTTGCCGAGAATGCCACAATGTACGGGTATCCATTGTACGGTCAAACGATGCCCGGCGACGTAGGCTAGATGGCGCAGGTAGGTGACGTCGCGGGATACATGGTCGTGAAGGCTGAAGCAACTGGTGTGCCGTAGGGTTAGCAGCGCTGTCTTCGAATCCGTGAATATAGTCCATTCTGCTGATGGCTGATGAAGAATGTAGCGGAAGGCTTGTTTAATTGCATGAAGCTCGGCCGACGTGGATGAGGTTGCACGTTCAGGGCGGAAGGACAGCGCTTGGCCGGCTGACGAAACGTAGACGCCAGATGAACTACTGGGAGGTGTAGATGAACCGTCCGTACAAATGAGGGCAATATGTGAATTACGGCCACTGATGTGGGCAAGTGCGAGTTGGAGGAGGCAGAGGTGAGGGAGAGTTTGCATTGAGTTGACACCACGTATGTTGAGTTTTATGCACACAGGTGAGAGAGTCCATGGGGGGAAGGGGGGTCAGACGGCATGGTTGGTCGCGCTTGGGATGGTACAGATATGTTAATAGAGTTTATCATCTCTGCGAAGCTGGAACTTTCGTTGCGCTGTACAACATGGTTCAAAAATAAATTTCTGTTGAAGACACGGAAATAAGAAACGTGTCAGTTCTCGTGCAGTCTAGGTGGAGAGAAGCGGACGAAGCAGCCAGCGGAACAGTGGGTGCCGCCGATCTCCAGAGGTGAGATGCCTGGTCTTAGCTCCGACAAAGGATTCACAGTTTTCCTTACCAACCAGGAGTCAGACAAACCAATAAATTTCTTCCGCAGAAAATAAATGTGTCTTATCACCGGCGATTTCATAAAAGGGCGATTCCACTGCACCTATGGTCAGGGGTCGGCCACCCGCGGCCCGCGGGGCAGTATCACGCGGCCCCCAGCACATCCTCAGCACTCCCCCACTCCCCTGTCTCTTCCTATGCAGCTGGCCAGACAGGCCATGACAGTGAAATCACCTTCTTGCTTCCTCTTTCAAGGACCGATGCCGCTAGGGTGCTTCGTAAGCCCGCGCGCAGGACCTCCATTAGTCAACGGAATACACCAGAGTTTGTGCACTGCGCCTCCACAACCAGGAGCCTCTAATCCAGCGCTGTCTTCCGTGTGGGCTATCTTCGATCACAGTCTAGTTTACTTGACTGTGGCTGGGAGTGGCCTTTACGAGTGCCTACTCCTTCGTCATCGTGATGGTCAGTAGTGCCCACTGCGAAGCCTGTGAGGTTAAAGATGACAATAGAACATGTTCTTTCTCGTTGCCCCCAGTATTTACCGGAAAGACGTCTTTTTGGCCGCCGAGCCCAGCCGATTGGACAATCAACCGTTAAAAGTAGAGACTATTCTAGGACATCGACCCCTACAATCGACTTCGCAGAAGTCGATTGTAGGGGTCCCTTTGACAGGCGGGTTAGCCGTCGAAGTCACAGCTGAGAGGGGCGCGGCTGGGGCTGCCACCTGGCAGAGAACAAAGCTCTGCCTACGGTGTCCGCCCCCTCCGCCAGTTGGAGAACAGGAGGAATGGACCTGGTCGTGGAAGTCAACTCCACTAACGATGGCCACCATCAAGTTGCGGAGTTTGAAAAGTTACGGCCTTCGTAATGGGAGAACCAGGCACATGTGGTGCCGCAAAATCAGTGGGGAACCAAGAACCATGTTCTCCTCTCCCAGGGGACGCCCTCCACTTTCCACAGTGGCCCTGTCGCTGCGAGGCGTGTGCAGCGGCAGGGCCCAACGCTGCGGGCTGACCGCATAGCTTCGGAAAGGGTATGCCTACACGCCCGTGTGCTAGCAGCTCTCGGTGCACGTTAAAAATCCACCAGGACTACTGGTGGCATAATTACTCCTCTCTGGAGGTCCAAGCTCTGTTGAGCGGCCATTAGTATCATCAATTAGCCTAAATTCCAGTATTGGGGACGGCTGGGAACTTCGATTCGGCAAACGTTTTTGTTCCAGCCGGCGAAAATGTGTTCACCAGACTATCTTCGCATGTAGCGGCAAAAATTAACGTTCCGAAAAACGCTGAACCTTGTAATTTACAACCTCATTCATGGCGCCGGGGTCAAATCCCATCTCCACGACGCCATTCGCCGTTCCAGTATCCAACAAAAGACACTAACGAAGCGGAAACAAACTATAAACGCACTTCAGCGTCACCTTTGTCCGTTGTCATCCCAGCGTCGACTCGTTCTGTCTAACAGAAGGAGAGGAGAAAATCGGGGCGGAATCGCGCTATCCGTACACCGCAATATAGAGATCGTCTTTCATACAAAGGGCCAGGCGATAGCGAGGAGAAAACAGAAGACCGAAATGGCGTCGCTATCCCGGTCCAAACGAAACGGGGTGGGTGAATCGAGGTCGATGACTCGCGCCGTCCGTTGAAGCATTGAGACAACTGCGCCTGAAGGGTCGGCTTCTCAAGCTTGCGCGCGTTCTAGTCCGCAGGGCGGCGGAGTGTGGCAGGACCGTGATGTGTGCCCCGCAGTATGCGCGGGAATCAATATGCGACGAATGCGTGCCGCCTCAATATGACGCCTTGACTCCGCGTGGCCGCGGAGGTCAGGAAACAAAACCAAGCATCGTCCCTGATCCATGCTTGTGTTGCGGAGCTTGTTGGATAGGAACGTACTGGCGAGAGAGCGGACAGAAGTCATCCGCGGTTTTGTTGTGGGCGTGGAAGGAGTTCGATGAGAACGTCAACCGCAGGCTACTCTTGTTGTTGTCCGTCTTTCGAAGTGCGGGGGTGACAAGTTCCCTTCATGGTATATCGTTACGACAAATTGGTTATCACGCAAGTATAACGATAACGTTCAGGGAGACAATGAAAACCCGCTACATGTGTTATACGGTGACACGTCATACATTTATTCCGGCCTCTATGTACGACCTGTCATCGCCACTAACCAATACCTTTAAGCGGTCACGTGAGAATTGTGGGTCGGTATATTGACGCCGTAGCCAATCGAAATTCGGGTTTGCATACCCGATAGGGACGTCAGGCGGCCGCTTGTCCGCGTTTGTAGCGGCATGAAGCGTCGCAGATAGGGGACATGTTATGACAGAGCGTACGCACCTTCGCATCCAATGGTATGAGAATTGTGATTGGGTGTGTGGACGTATCTGCCAACGGTATCTTGGGTATCACGTTAAGCATACCGACGTCGCCGACAACGCCGATACAGACGACGGATCTTCGCATAACGGGCCTGTAAGAGGACTGTAGCTTGACTACTGCGCTTTCTGCTTTCTCGTGTACGGCATTCGTCGGGCCATTACGTTTGTTTGGGCCTTTCTGTATTCTTTATTTGGAGTACTTCAGCAACACGCCCTGCGACTAGCAATGCTCTGGCGTTAAAATTACTTGGGTAGTTCTATAGTTGCTTTTTCCTCGGGGGTGTGGCTATTGTTTGTGTTCCTGAAACTCGGTTGCGAGAGTTCGCATATTGTGAGCATTTGGAATTGAAGTTGAGTTACAATGGTTAAAGGTATTAGGCTGAAATGACGATTGAAGCAATCACTTGTTAATTGCGGTAACAATTATACCACGTGGACATTCCTGCACACCAATAGGATCGGACAGAAAAGTTCAGTAAATTCAAATGCATTTTTCCACATTTATAGCCGTCTCCTTTCTTCCTGGTCCGGGCAAAGTGCTACGAAGACGAAGGGTTGGAGACTGCGCACTCTCCAAGTGTCTGATTGATTGATTGATTGATTGATTGATTGATTGATTGATTGATTGATTGATTGATTGATTGATTGATGTGATTGATTGATTGATGATTGATGATGGATTGATTGATGATTGATGTGAGTTGAGTGAGTTGAGTGAGTGAGTGATGATGGTGAGTGAGTGGTGAGGTTGAGTGAGTGAGTGAGTGATGTGAGTGAGTGAGTGAGTGAGAGTGAGTGAGTGAGTGAGTGAGTGAGTGAGTGAGTGAGTGAGTGAGTGAGTGAGTGAGGAGTGAGTGAGTGAGTGAGTGACCGAACGTAGACCCTTCGGCACGCACAAAGAACTTACGGAGCAAAGCATTTTAAATGACGCCAACTGCTCTACCTCGAAGCGTATGTGCACATTATCGTCATCACCGTCACCGCATTCATTTGTTCATCTCGCGCAGCAAGCCAGGTATATTAGCTCGACTGACATCCCATTCTTTAAAAAAATTTCTCTCTCAAGGCAGAGAAGTATAGCAATATTGTCACACCAGACAAATAAAATTGTGCGCTACATCAGAGAGATGAAGAAAAAGGGAAGGCCAATGGCCGCTACCATCCTCTAACCAGAGGCGCTGATTGCCACACCTGGGTTCGGTCGCCAAACTCTGGAATTGCATTACCCGAGAGCTAAAGCTTTCTTTTTCTTGCCGTGGCATCTGGTTTTTAGAAGTATCAAGAGCCAGTATTGAAATAATAGGCCAGGTTACCATTTCCCACAGGCCGTCCCATAAAGAAGCGGGTCGGGAGAGCGCTGCAAATCACCAGTCGTCGCCGTCCTCTCTGGGGAAAGAAACCCGATTCATGACGAAACAGTGATGACGCTAGAATGCGGCCAAAAGCCGAGAACATTAGGGTGTGAGGATTGCGGGAGCGGACGCAGCTTGGAGGAAGTCAAAGCAGAGAAAGAGAAACGCAGGAGGCGTCGACTGGAGGGAATACCGATGCGCCCGGCATAACGACCAGCAATTTGCTGCCTCCGCTCGTCGTCCCAAGCTGGTTGTCTGTGCGGTTGCGTCACCGCCTACCTCGCGGGAATCCGTACACCCCCCATATATATAGTTAAGAGAAAGGTTCCTGGCTATGAGGTTAGCTGGACGATAGAGAAATAAAAACTAAAAAGCATAACATTTATTCTAACGTTTTCGACCTGGGACCGGGGACCGGTCTTTTATATATATATATATATATATATCTAATATATATACTATATATCTATATATATATTAATATATATATATATATATATATATATATACTGGTGTGTATGTATAGAGAGAGAGAGAGAAGGGAGGGAGGGAAAGAGGGAGAGAGGGAGCACGATGAACTGGTTGGAAGATGGTGGCAAAACCTTAACACAGTATAGCCTCAGTCTGGTGCTATACCCATAATCGTTGTCACACTGTACAAATATCCAATTACAACAGGGAAAGGGAGTTGTGGAAAGACTCTAAAAAAAAAATCGAAGCCCCTTTTTGAAGACAAAGATAGGGAAAACACGCAGCTTTTGTCTAGTGCAACTGATTTGAAGTTGATTGCGTTAACGATCCAAACTAGGTCGACCGTGTCGGAAGGGCGCAACCGGAAAGACGTGGATTCTACCCTGGGCACCCAGGTTCGATTCCGACCACTGGAAGCGTTTTTTTTCTGAAGGCGTTTGATCCGCCCTCGCTTATCATCATCATCTTTTTGGAAACCCATTGTATAAAGTTGGTTTTCCTGCAGTGCGTTTTGCATGGGTGTGAACGCCATCAGTGGGGCATAAAAAGCTTCCCTTTAAAAAAGGAAACCCAGCAGACAAGAACGACAAGAAGGGCGCGGAAGCGATGCACTATCTGTATTCATCCTAGAGCGCGCAGTGAACTCGCAAATTTTGTGATGTCACCCTCCCTCGCTATTTCCCTCAATGCCCGTCTACGCCCCCCTCCCCTTGAAAATGAGGATCGATTAGACGCTCTCACTCGGCGCCACCGTACGAAGCGCTGGCTTGACCTTGGCTGAACATGAAGGTCACATTGACGCTACGAGGCATTCTCTGGCTTCGTACCTGTAGTAACGCAGGGCTTTCACAATAATAAAAGAAAATGACGGAACTATTAATATTCTTACGCGGTGACAGGACAAAAGAGACAGAAACCTTGATAGATGATGAGCGACGCATTTTGCACTATTTGCAAATCGGTCAGCAGCAAGCCCAAGCTGGCCCACTCGTCCAGCACATCTTCATCGTCGGCGGAGTGGACCACAGCGCTGTGTAACATTTCCTCCCTCGTCTTCTTCTCGCGACAATATTGTGCTAAATTACCGAGCAAAATAGCTTCGGTTTTTACTGCGTCCTTCCGCTACATTCATATGCGGTGCACCGGCGGCGATAGCAACCTCTCGCCACTGCTGAGTCTAAGGTCGCGCTATGCAGTGTCTGATGCTATGGAACGCCTCGAGGGCGGCTTGTCGCCGCGCCCTCTCTCCGTAGCACGATTTCGACTCGAGGAAATGCAACGGCTCGTGTACACAACCTGAGAACTCATGGAAGGCAGGCACACAGCGGCTAGAGGTAAACAACTTCGCGCTAATGATGATAGTGATCAATAAACTTTATCGGTTTGAGTAAAGACAAAAAGAATTGTAGCCTTCCCGGCGTTCTCTAGTAGCCGAACTCTCATTTTAGGCGGCACCATATAGGCGTTATTTATGGTGGAATAGATGTGAGAACACTCTGGCGGGAAAGTGCGAATACTTAAAGCGTTTAGCACGCACAGACCAGTGACTGATCTTAAATGGGTTGTCTTACTGTTTTGAAGTGTTTCGTTTTTCTTTCTTTAGGAAGGGGCTCGCGTGGTGACATAAAACGAATTTGCGCAAGTAGGCACGAGACTTTTATTAATCAGTTCATGGATTTTATTAAATGCCCGACACAAAAAAAAACAGAGCAGACTCCGGGACATCGAAGCTATCAAGAGCGCTTCCATCGTGTTCGTGTCTTCCTTATTAACCGCGCCTCGTTTTGGCTTAGTACAAACTTGGCTTTCTTTTTTTCTTTCTTGAAATAACGTTCCCGCAATGTCCTCCCTTCTCTTTCTTTTCCACGAGCACGCGCCCACGACAGGCCAGCCAACCTATTCTCGTTAGCTCGGAACCACGCTCGATTATCATTAAAACGCTAACAAGTCCCCTTTCGACTCCCAGCTCCGTTTTTTTTTTATATCCACGTTATGCACCGTTAGAGCGGGTCTGTGATTGAAATATATGCGTCGTGGGAAAATTATCCCGAGACACCGCTAACACGCCGCGTCTACCAACTTTCAACCGTGGGGGTGCCTTGTTAAAGGCCGGGCTTTAAACCACGGATAGCGAGGCGCTCAAGAGACGCCACGATTCTCCACGCTGCCACAAAATAGGTCGACGGGAAGAGGCGAGTGCGCCGAAAAATTGAGGCGGCTTTAGCATCCATTATGCAGCTCGCGACACCGTGGCTGCGAGTGTGATTTTTGTTCGGGTGCTGAAGTCGGCGGGCGTGAGTTCGCTAATGCGTTTCCCACGATGCGAACGTTTGATATTCGACTAGGAGGAGCTGCGATTCCTGCGGCGACGGCTTTCGCTCACGGGTGACCTTCTTCAATGCCGCATTAGTGACGCTCACTGGGCGAGGAGAAAGCGCCCTCAGTGCGGACTAACCAACCGCAAGCGACTTTGGTGGTTTCGGGGGCCGAGTTTTAAAAGAAGGTGCGAGGAAGCACGCTCGTGTGAAATGAGAACTCGAAAGCGTTTGTTTTGGATAGGTTTGTCGGCGAGTCTTCTGCCGTGTTGATGCTAGATCTACAACTTCGACAGTTAGAGGACAGACAACCGATTTTGTGTCGGTATGTTTTCTTTAATACCCTGGCATCCTTAGAAACCTTAATCCGAAATGGTTTTGCTGATAGCGCCCTACAACTCTTGAAATTTAAATTTTTAGATTTACCAGCCATACGGATCCCGCCCCCAAAAAATGCTGGCAACCATGACAGTGCTGCACCAACGCCGCCTGTATAAACATTGCCTAACGCTCCGGCCGCTTTCCAATGGCAGCGGTAGGGACGCTTAGTTTCAGGCACTCATCCGCTATGTGCGCGCGCCGGCGGCGTCCCGCCTTACGGGTCGCTGCTCGCGAGTCGCGAACGCTGCACGCACTTCTACGACGTGTGTCTGTCAGTTTGCTTGTCGGGTTTCAAGAGCCGTTTCGCTCACATCTTAGCCGCGACGGGGCGATAGTTCTGGGGCTCACTGCAGATCTCGTTCAACGTGTCACTCGCATCATACCTTATGCATTTTTCGAACGATGACTGATGGAGGACGAATTGAAATAGTGTAAGAACGTATTATTGTCCGGTAGACAAATAGCAAACGGAAAAACGCAATTTCCGGATTCTAAAGCCATTATTTTCTGATATTTTTCTCTCTGGAGCATTTCGAAAAGAAAAAAAAGGCCTGCATATTTCTTGTTCACAAAGCGCTCACTTCTACCATTACTTTCCAAAAAATGTCGCGTGCTTGTAAATTTCAGGAGATTATAGAAAACACAAGGAGAAGCAGTTTATGGTCCAGCCACGCTGTCCGGGCGCTTCCACGGTACAGTCCTCAATTTGAAAATGCGTACCGATGCGTAGTGCGAACAGCGTGGACAAAGTGAGGCCGAAATGCGGAGAGGACAGAGGGGGGATGCCCCGCTCAGAAAATTTCGGTGCGCGCGATCCCAGTAGGTAAGCACGCAAAGCCGGCATCAGCCTGCGGCAGCACAAGTGGTTTTGCGTCCGCCATGGCAAAGGCGGTTTTATATGGTAAGAAACAAGAAGGCGTAGGAGCGCCGCCTGGGTAACGCTAGACAAACTGTCAACTATTTTGTATAGTTTCCGAGAAGCGGCGCTGGCTGTCGGACATGAAAGCACGCAGGAAGGCTACAGAGCGGGAAAGGGTAGGAGAGAGCAACAGGAGAGTGGCTGTTCGGCCATTTCGCTCACAGCGTTAGGCAATGTTTATACAGGCGGCGTTGACTGCACGTGAGATTAAAAGAGGTGTCTAAAAACTTGTCTCCGGCTAAAACAACAATAATCTGCGATCTTTCCTATTCCTTAATTCGGTTTCTCAACCACGCGTTGAAATTTATAGAGTTGTTTGGACAGGTAACGTAGCGTGACGTTTAGACATTACGTGTCGCCACCTTTGAGACTTCAGAAAAAAAAATTGTGTAAAATTAAAATCATTTCCGCCTGTTTGTTTAGAAATCATTTGCGTTTACCGCAGTATATAAAACGCTGGCTTTCGTATGAGCTAGACGACATGCACTCGACAAAAATCGGTCGTCTGTCCCTTTAACCTTCCTGAACCTACCTACGCTGCTACGAAACTATGCCCACAAAATCTTCAGGAAAACCGGGACAGCGGACGGGCTCCCTTTGTCGATGGTATTCGTCGGAGGCCAGCAGTCGTGTTTTAAAGCGAAACTTTCTTAGTGGGACTGATTGCGTCCTTTCCTGGACGCAATCCCTGGACACACGGCGCATGCGTGAAACCGGGCTTTAATTGCGTCAAACCGGTTACTTGAAAATCGCGAAAAGGGAATGGTTCTAGATAAGGCAATACACGCATCTATCACGAAGAACGAGCACAATAGTATACCTTCATCTCTTAACCCACTTATCAGTGTACATTTAGGTCTTTCGTAGATGCGTTTACTTAGTGCTAGAAAAATTGGCGCATGGGCTCGGTCTTCATCAGCGATTTGGATCTTTGAAGGTTTTACGATTGATCGGACGCCCTTTCAGCTAAGGTTGGGCGCACCTTTAGCATTCGCGATTCACTCAACTTTCTTTAGAAAGGGGTGGTGAAGTTTTTAGATTTAGCGCTCCCGCTGTGGAACGCCCCGTCGCCAGTGGGAATTGAGCGCACGTCGTGTGGGGCCGCGGCAGTTGTTGGTGCCGCCGTCGGTTCCGGTAGGATAGGACACAGGAACTCCGGACAGGAGCTCAGGACATTGCTTTTGTGGCCGCGTTTAACGTTCGCCAGCTCGGTGCCCAGTTTCGCAAAACTATCGTCAGGTTTATATAATGTATTCGAGTTAAAACAAGACATTCGCAAGCAGCAAGACGCTGTTGTAGAGAGTGTTTGGCTATTGCGTTGGGTAGGATAAAAACGTATGTGCTACATGTGCGATAGCAGTTGGAAGACATGAGAAGCCCCAATATACTGTAACGAATGCGCTCGGTAGAAGTGCGCTTCAAAAAAAAATTCCCACAACAACAAATGTATGTCAGTGAAGCGACAGTACCGCATGTTTTCTATGCTTTTCTGTAGCACCGAAACGCCCACTTGTTCAAAAGTACTATTGCTTTTCGATCTAGAGCTGCGTCTGACATCCGATATTACGTGATGCTGTTTAAACTAAAACTTCTGCTTTCCGAACTTGTTTTTATACATCTCTCTCTCTCTCTCTCTCTCTCTCTCTCTCTCTCTCTCTCTCTCTCTCTCTCTCTCTCTCTCTCTCTCTCTCCATGCAATACGATGAAGATTGGAAGACGGTGGGCGCAAACAGAAGTCAAAACTGAGGACAAGGTATCACTCTCAGTCCGGTGCCAACATTTCGACAGCGTTACGAATCCGTACAAGCTGGTTCGGCGTTGCCCCGTGCGCGTCAGATGAACCGCCTCAGTTTTGTGCAATGCGGGCGGGGATGTTTCGCGTGTGGCGGTGAAGCCAGCTCACCAGAAACATTCATGTTTCGACAAGATAGAGCCTAGCTGTCCAGCGGCAACTCAGGGCCTGTGATTCACGTTCACAGACGTTGCGAGTACCGACAGAAACTGGGTTAAGGGAAGTCGGGATCGAAGAAGCCTTGTGCAAACGGCGGACATCGGACTTCCACTTTCCCCATCCCCCTCTCCGGCACATCGTGCACCGGCTTCTACAAAAACTGTAACGAGACCCGTGCGAGTTGTTTTGTGTATTTGTACCACTTGGTGTCGTCCGCAACTCGCTCAATGCCAGTTCACGGCAGGGAATTCTGGGTACTCATGCTCATGCATGAGCCAAGGAGTACGTCTTGGGTCTCCGCGGAGAACTTTTTAACGGCGAAGCTGTTTAGCAAGTCTTAATTTTTCGCGTCCTCAGCGAAACATACAAAAATTGCCGAGCGCCCGTACGTGACCGCGAGACCCGCGGCGACAGCTAGGCAGTTAACCAAACCAAGCAAATTCCGAGCGCGGTGTGTGCGTGGCTCACGACGACCGCCCAGCATCCCAGGTACACGTTTGTAAGTCAAATATACCCACTTAAGGAGATATGCAAAAGTTAACCCCCCCCCTCACACACACACAAAAAAACTCCAGCGTTCTTAGTAATCGTGGCAACACTAAGACAGGTAACAGCATACGCCCCTCCAAGGTGATGTCCAATGATTATCACGTTAAAAAAAATAAAGCAAGCTCCCACTTAGGCCTACAATGATGCAGTAAAAGTCGTTTAGGCACCGAAGAAGAAGCAAATCGGCCGCAATCGGGCACTTAAACCTTCGTGATGGTCGTGAAGGTTGCGTGCAGCTTCACTTCCTTGACGTTTTACGCGTTAGTGGGAGCTTCCTTCACTTTCCTTCCCGATCGAGTTGTCATACTGTAAGC